>OX422198.1:5505759-5719216 GCA_949130485.1 Agelas oroides
ACTTAGTACAGAACTGCTGAGTGAGGGAGTTTGGTTAGGGCAAACAGACAGCAATACCCATACGACAAGTGCAGAAACTGCTGAGCAATGTAGATCGAGCTGGATGCTCACGATGGAGATGCACATTAATAAGGTGACACAAAACATTTTCACCACTAGCTACGGTAAATGGTGGTCAACAAAGCAGCGGATGATTGGCAAAAAATGGCACACATACCCTACCTTCTCTAAAATGGCACACATACCCTACCTTCTCTAAAATGGCACACATACCCAACCTTCTCTAAAATGGCACACATACCCAACCTTCTCTAAAATGGCACGCATACCCAACCTTCTCTAAAATGGCACGCATACCAGTCTGACTGTGACATGTGCAAGCTTAGCAACACAAATCATCTCCACCAATAAAAATGCAAGGCTTCAAAATTATGATTCCCGGAACCTAGTCATCAGTTGAAAGCATTTTTGCAATAACAATATTATCAGCCATGTTAGAGTTCAGTCTGCCTTTACAGTGACTGGGTCAGTCCACTATATATGTGCTTTGAATTTTAATGTGGAATTTGCTGTATTTGTGAAGTCCAGTGCATTCATACCTTGGTACATGTACAAGTGCAAACTGCTACTCCCTAACCTTTCAAGTGGTCCTTTGCCTTCTTCTTCTGTTTCTCTTTCTTCTTCTGCTTTCTCTTCTCTTCTCTACCGAGCTGACCATGGTCAGTGAGTTGGTGCGGCTGTGCAGTTGACCAGTACTGTTGTTGTTGTTGTTGTTGTTGTTGTTGTTGTTGTTGTGGCTGTTGTTGTTGTTGTGGCTGTTGCTGTTGTTGCTGCTGTTGTTGTTGTTGTTGTTGTTGTTGTTGCTGCTGTGCCTGTTGTTGTTGATGATGATGATGATGATGATGATGATGTTCAGACGACTGTGAATTTTGCGACACTCTGTGTGTTGAAGAAACCACTGAGTTGGAAGAAACCGTGTTTGAAGTGATGTGGCCAGAAAACCTAGCTGGGGTGGACATGGAGGACACGGAAGACGCAGGGACAAAGGTCGAGTAGAGAGAAGGGTGAGTTTGGGAATGAGTCTGGGAATGAGTTTGGGGGAAATTTGGCATGGAATGAGATTGTACTTGCATCATTGATGGCATTTTCGTAGCTACACTAGTTTGTGGAGTTCTGTTACTGGTAATACTGGTAATGCCAGTTTGGGCGATGCTGGTTGTATTCTGTGTGGCTGTGGTTGTTAAAGAAGAGGGTTTTTGTTGGGAACTGGGTGTGGAGGTGTGGAGGGGGTGGGAGATGGAGGAGGTGGGAGGAGGCTTGGTCGAGGTGGAGGTGGAATCTTGTGAGGATGAAGGGGAGGAGGAAGGGGGAGAGGGGTGGGTGGAGAGTTTCTGCTTTTTGGGAGGGGAGTCAGCATGTTTGGTGGAACTGCTCAGTGGACGCTATGTATGTATGTGTGTGTGTGTGTGTGTGCATGTGTGTGTATGTGTGTGTGTGCATGTGCGTGTGCGTGTGCATGTGCATGTGCATGTGCGTGTGCGTGTGCGTGTGCGTGTGCGTGTGCGTGCATGCGTGCATGCGTGTGTGTGTGCGTGCATGCGTGCGTGTGTGCGTGTGTGTGTGTGTGTGTGTGTGTGCGTGTGTGTGTGTGTGTGTGTGTATGCAGTAGAGAATGACACAGAAGAGGGACAGGGACAGGTACTGTTTCTTTCACAGGAGGAGGGAGGTGCAAATTCCGTTTAGCAATTCGCAAAAATTTCATCTACAAAAAAACTCGCCAGAATCGTCCCTGCAGAACATTGATGCAATGCTGCAACAAATTACGACCACAGCCAGATATTCACTGTCAGTGGTTTTACTGTTGCAACTATTGTCTCCTTCAGAGGCTTCCAGTATATTTCCAGTAGGCGTGGCAATTGTACTTGGGCCATGAGGCTACATTTTCAGAGCCCCGTCTGGCTGTATGGCATGTACACTAGGCAAACTAGAGGCTACTTCTAGGATTATAATAATATCACTAAAGTGCAGTCCAGTCATTTCATCCAGCAGCAAGCTTGTGGAAGAGATAGACGAGTGTCTGCTCGATGGAGGTCGTTAAGTATTGTTAGCGCACAATTGAAATAGATTTAGTGTTTGTTATATGAAATATGGAGGTGTCCGTATTTCGGAGGGACATAAAGTATTACGTGCAATGGAGAATCAATCCGGACCACAGATTTTTGTCCGATTTAATGAGGTGTTCGTCTTGGGATCGAGACTAGTTCATATTGGGGCAATTTGCAGGAAAAAAATTTCACGAAAACCTATTTCTTAGTAATCCAGATAGTTTACTTCTGCAAAAGAAACCCTGCTATACAGTAGCCTCATTCCCAGGCCACTCCCAGAGTGGCCTGGGAATGAGGCTAGCTATACAGTAGAACAACGATCAGATCTCAAAATGGATGAAAAGCAACATTAATATAGCCTGGACTCACTTTAGGATGTTGTACGTCACTTGAGGGTTCAGGCAAGCCTGCTGAACTGGTCTGTCTTGTTAGAGCAGAAACATTCCTAAAGTAAGACACAAGAAGTCAAATACCGTAATGCTATTATGTTTTGTGTGTGAGAAACCTTTGCGATTTTGCCATTTTTAGGCTAATTTAAGTAATTTGCGATCTTATTTTTGCGAATGAGCAATACCTATCTTAGCCCCTTCCTCAATTTTTACAAGCACGTGCGTAGTAACAAAAAGGCAGCAGTAGCATTCCCAGAACTGGTCTGTCTTGTTAGAGCAGACACAACGAGTCAAATACTGCCCCAGAGAACCACAGTTGTGTCTAAATTTGTTAGTAATCAATCAATGATAGATCTTAGACTATCACGGTGGCTGGCAAATTATATTTGCAACATTTCAATTACACTCTGACAATCTGCGTTAGCTTTGTCTGAAGATCACCAGATAATGGCATTACTGTTGTAATGGACACTCACCTTCGGACCAGCTGACGTTCCACTTCTGAGTAAAATGGCCAATCATCCACCTGTAACATAATCGTCAATGTTTAATGGTCATTCAGATCACACTAGCCTCATTCCCAGGCCTCCCCACCCACACTAGTCTCATTCCCAGGCCTCCCCACCCACACATAGTCTCATTCCCAGGCCTCCACCCACACATAGTCTCATTCCCAGGCCTCCACCCACACATAGCCTCATTTCCAGGCCTCCCCATCCACACATAGCCTCATTTCCAGACCTCCCCACCCACACATAGTCTCATTCCCAGGCCTCCCCACCCACACATAGTCTCATTTCCAAGCCTCCCCACCCACACTAGTCTCATTTCCAGGCCTCCTCACCCACACTAGTCTCATTCCCAGGCCTCCACCCACACTAGTCTCATCTCCAGGACTCCCCACCCACACTAGTCTCATCTCCAGGACTCCCCACTCACACTAGTCTCATTCCCAGGCCTCCCCACCCACACATAGTCTCATTCCCAGGCCTCCCCACCCACACATAGTCTCATTTCCAAGCCTCCCCACCCACACTAGTCTCATTCCCAGGCCTCTCCACCCACACTAGTCTCATTCCCAGGCCTCCCCACCCACACTAGTCTCATTCCCAGGCCTCCCCACCCACACTAGTCTCATTCCCAGGCCTCCCCACCCACACTAATCTCATTCCCAGGCCTCTCCACCCACACTAGTCTCATTCCCAGGCCTCCCCACCCACACTAGTCTCATTCCCAGGCCTCCCCACCCACACTAATCTCATTCCCAGGCCTCCCCATCCACACCAACCTCATTCCCAGGCCTCCCCACCCACACTAGTCTAATTCCCAGGCCTCCCCACCCACACCAACCTCATTCCCAGGCCTCCCCACCCATACCAACCTCATTTCCAGGCCTCCACCCACACTAGTCTCATTCCCAGGCCTCCCCACCCACACCGACCTCATTCCCAGGCCTCCCCACCCACACTGACCTCATTCCCAGGCCTCCCCACCCACACTAGTCTCATTCCCAGGCCTCCCCACCCACACATAGTCTCATCTCCAGACCTCCCCACTTAGCCTCCCCACCCACACTAGTCTCATTCCCAGGCCTCTCTACCCACACTAGTCTCATTCCCAGGCCTCCCCACCCACACTAGTCTCATTCCCAGGCCTCCCCACCCACACTCTTGTCACTGGTATACCACAGAGGTATGTAGGTCTGCTTCATATGCTGCCATACCTTCAGCTCTGCAAGGAGCTTGGGTTTCAGGATGTGTGTTCCATTGTGATTGTCTGACACCTGCAGAAACAGAGGATACAATAGCTACATAACACTCCCCACTAAAGCTTTTAGCTAGGTTATAAAACTCTTCTACCAAGAAACAAAACATCCCCAGGTTCTTAGTCTTGTACCCAAACTCTTTCTGATAGAGAAAATGAGCCAGGGTATGAGCTGCTGGGTGGTCTCCACTCTAGCGGCAGAAGTGATCCACTTTTAGGGTGCGCTCAGCCCTATCTCAACAACTGAGAAGGAGATGAAGGTTTCTTCAAAAGGTCATTTCAAGTTGTTGTTGATGTCACTCACACACCACTTACAGGACCAATGGCTAGGTCACAGGTCAACACACATGCACACACCTCAACAAAAATTGTTTAGCTTGAATAAATGAACAATATCGGTGGGACTGATGGCTTAACATCCCCTCTGAAGGAAACCTCTAATTGTTGGGCTAAGTACACCGGCAACAACCCAGTACCCTCATACCAGGAAGAGTCTGGGTACGAGGCTAAGAACCTGGGACATTCTGCTTCACAGCAGCAGCACCACAAAGCCACCACAGCAGTGACCTTATCAACTGCACGTACCTCATTCAAAATGTGGTCAAGGTTTGTCATAGCACTCTCACTCCGTTTAGTATCTGCACAGGGAAACAGTGAGGCCATTGAAACGGTGAAACGGTGAGAGTAAGACAACACAGTGGTGACTCTGCACAGAGCCAGACTTCCCATACCCCTAGGAGTCTGAGAAGTTCTTCAACTCTCACTAGACCAAGAGCTACAGGTGCTGTAGCTTCAGATCAGGAAGGTGCAGAAGATGCACCATATTGAAGAATGTCATAGGCTGAGCCCCGTTCCCTGGCCCCCGCCTAGCTTTCTGTTGGTTCCAGTACAGTGATGGAAAGCTGAGCTGGGGCCTGGGAATGAGGTCAGACTGAACATCGGGTGCCCACTAGGGGTTCCCTTCCATACCTTTCTTCAGTCTGGCAACTATTTCACTTCTCTTCTGTGGCTTCAGTGCAAGCAGGTGAATAATCCTTTTCCTGTGTGTGTGTGTGTGTGTGTGTGTGTGTGTGTGTGTGTGTGTGTGTGTGTGTGTGCGTGTGTGTGTGTGTGTGTGCGTGCGTGGCGTGTGTGGCACGTGTGTGTGTGTGCGTGGCATGTGTGGTGTGTGTGTGTGTGTATGTGTGTGTGCATGTGTTTACACTTGTCACATGTAATTCTTATGTAAGCTAGGTGATGTGTGCAACTACGCCCACCCAGACATGACACGCAAGCGGCTAACTTGAGAGGCTGTGGGTTCCTGGACGAGGAAGAGGCTTGATGTCTATAAGGGACAGGAGGGGAAGGTTTGGAACTTGATGGTGGGGGCTTGCCAGCAGGTCGGCCAGGAGGCTTGCGAGATGCATGCAGGGACCCCCCTCCTGTTCCTCCTCCTCCAATGCCTCCTGCTGCTGTTGCTGCTCCTGACAATATTAAATTTTTCTTTGTCCTACGGTGACCTGGAAGAGAGAGAATTATCGATCTGAGACCACAGCATGCAACTCACCAACAAATATTCAACTCTACCAAGTGTCCACTGCTACCAAGTGTCCACTGCTACCAAGTGCACAATAATACCAAGTGCACAATAATACCAAGTGCACAATAATACCAAGTGCACAATAATACCAAGTGCCCACTGCTACCAAGTGCCCACTGCTACCAAGAGACTGCCTCTATTAAGTGACTACTTTCCATTAAGTGCCCACCTCTATCAAGTACAAGTACCCATGGATTAACACACATGTAGATTCTTTGTTGGAAACAGCCTGGGACTATTATGCACACGTACCCTTTGAAGAAGGTAGCTTGATTTCTTGAGCTCTGGAAAAATAGGAGAGACGAAAGTGACCAATGAAAAATAGGAGAGACGAAAGTGACCAATGAAAAGTAGGAGAGACGAAAGTGACCAATGGAAAGTAGGAGAGACGAAAGTGACCAATGAAAAATAGGAGAGACGAAAGTGACCAATGAAAAGTAGGAGAGACGAAAGTGACCAATGGAAAGTAGGAGAGACGAAAATGACCAATGAAAAATAGGAGAGACGAAAGTGACCAATGGAAAGTAGGAGAGACGAAAGTGACCAATGAAAAATAGGAGAGACGAAAGTGACCAATGGAAAGCAAACCAATTTTGTTTCATACCTGGCCTCTTTTCTCTGTTCCTCTGCCTCCTTCATCAGCTTCTTTGTTCTATCGTAAACGTCATCTGTGG
Source organism: Agelas oroides (assembly GCA_949130485.1). Classification (NCBI taxonomy): domain Eukaryota; kingdom Metazoa; phylum Porifera; class Demospongiae; order Agelasida; family Agelasidae; genus Agelas; species Agelas oroides. Next base: position 5,512,271 of record OX422198.1, read on the forward strand.
CTTGCACCATCAGTCGGTGGATGAGGGGACCCAGGCAGGTTAGCTGCAAATAAAGATCAAGACGGGCTACATACAACAATCTTATGGCGGCGAGAGCAGTGTTAGTGAGGAAGCGGTGACTGGTGGCTTTGTAAAAAGCTTACTCCAGTAGACTACAAAAATGTAGCCACACTCTTTTCTCCACCCGTTATGAAAGCTTCACGCTACTCTGCGTACAATTACTTCACTAGCTGGCTCTAGTTGATAGCACTCATCTACATCCGACGGTAGCTTCTTCGTTGTTAGTACATACAGTGACATTCCCATTCTGTCTAGCCTCATTCTCATGGTGACCTCTTTACTGCTACAGTTTCAGTACATGCAGTGACATTTCCATTAACAAATTGTACTCTAGTCTCATTCCCAGACTGCACTGAGGATCTGGGAATGAGACCAACTGTACACACACATCTTTCAGAAGCATGTTAGTGAGTAAGAAATCCCCCCCCCCTCCCTCCCCTCTCCCTCTGTAAGGTGTGGTCACATCCCTACCTGGTGGCGTTTGGAATGGTCAAGTGACTGATGCATACATTCTAGACTTCCCTGTCCTTCTGGAGCCGTCTTGAACTGAAATTTCTTGGATCCTTCACTACTAGGGATGGACATTGTCTATAGTGTGTGGTGGGGGGAGGAGAGGGGGAGGGGGAGGGAGACAGGGGACAGGGGAGAAGGAAAGGGAGGGGGAGGGGGACAGGGGAGAAGGAAGGGGAGGGGGGGGGGGGACAGGGGAGAAGGAAGGGGAGGGGGGGGGGGGACAGGGGAGAAGGAAGGGAGGGGGAGGGGGACAGGGGAGAAGGAAAGGGAGGGGGAGGGGGACAGGGGAGAAGGAAGGGAAGAGGGTGGGGGGGAGGGGGGGAAGAGAGGGGGAGAGAGGGAGAAAAAGGAAGAAATTAAGGTTACTGGTACAAGTTCATGAATAAATTAGTATGTCACAAACTTGCCTGTATAACTTTTCCTACAAAAAAGCTACTGGATATTTACAACAACCAGTCACTACAGAAGGCATTCACCTATAGGTCAGCATAACACTAACTTCGCTACAGTACACAGTCGAGTGACAGTAGGTGGGTGCTCGGTGGAGTACGAGTACAAACTTCTACGTCAGTTCGCTTGCGCTGTTGCACACAGAATGCCGTATACCAGCGTTTTATCTATTTGTACGACATCGCTGCAGGGCCACACGAAGCGTTTTTGAAAACAAAATTTTCCAATTCGCCGTAGTTTGTTTTCGAAGTTACTGGGTACCCGTTTTTCGAGTGTCCTGTAGCCTTTCAGCCACTGCCGCTCTGTTCTGTTCCGAGATGTGAGCAAAAACGCTTCGTGTGGCCCTGCAGTGAGTTGCTCTGGCTGTGTTTAAGTCATAAATAGCACCTAGTTCCTCCTACCGTCGTAGTAAACTGACGTAGAAGTTTGTACTCGTACTCCATCAAGCAGCCGCCTACTGTCACTTGACTGTGTACTGTAGCAAAGTTAGTGTTATGCTGAACTATAGCCGAATGCCCTCTGTAGCGACTGGTTGTTGTAAAAATCCGGTAGCTTTTCAGTAGGAAATGTTATACAGGCAAGTTTGTAACATACTAATTTTATTCATGAACATGTACCCGTAACCTTAAGAAAGAAAGGAGAGAAGACCCTGAACATTGGGAGTCACTCCATTTATTGCACTGCTGACTGTGTACTTAGAAAGCACCATGAACTGTTACTGTTGCTGCTACTGTTCCTATTACAAATTGATATGGGTAGTCTGGTGTAGTCCTACTCATTGAGAACATCTCCTGGTCACCCCACTGCAGTTGATGAGGCCTGGTACTGATCGAAACGTGTCCTATGCAGTGGGTGACTTTGTGCAACACCTAGCAGTCCTCCAATTGACAGCCAGGCTTAGCTCATGATCAAGAGCGCACAGCAGCAGAGCAGCTCATAAGATACTAAACCAGTCCCTGCAATCATCATTCACAAGAGTCAGTCACATAGCCAGCCAGTGAGCCATGAACATACAGCCAGCTGGTCAGCAGTCATTGCGTCGTACAACACTGGTTTTGGCTTTCAGATTTTTCGTTAATCGCGCAAGCCACACCCTTCACAGATGAGGCTTGCGAGACTATAATCATTCGCTTGGTAAAACGGAAAGTTATTGGAAGGAAGACTCGGAAGAGTTTTCTTGCACTGTTCACAGCCATCTCGCAAGTTTCAACATGTCACCTGTGTGCTTGGGGGCCTTCGTGGGCGTCCGCCGAACTATGGCGCTAATTGGCGATGCCAAGCAAGCTATGAGTGAGGGAAAAAATGGTCCGGTTGAAACCGGACTAACCAGACCAGCAGCTACAGCCCTGCAATGTAACAGGGTTTAACTCCAATCAACACTTACTTACAATGGCCAGCTTGTCACCAGTGTACATACCAATGAAACTTAGTTTAGTTTAACAACAATCCTCCAATTGACAGCAAATCAGTGAACACACCATTGAGCAGTGGTTTAGCTCTGTCATCAGTGAGCATACCTTAGAGATGACAGGAGGAAGAGATGCCCAAGAGACAGCCAAGTTCGTAGGTGTGCTTGAAGGTACTACATTGTGACATGATACCAATGGGACAGGATTTAGTTCAACAACAGTCCACCAATATGTTTGACCAATGTGTTTTCCAATGTGTTTCGTGAATGCCTCATTGCCTCACCTGTTGCACCATAACATGACCTCAAGTGAGTCACATGACCTCACAGGGTGCAACATAGAATTAGTCACATGACCTATTTCAGGCTGAAACCTGATTGGTTGAAAGTCAGGTGTGTATACTGCATTAGTCACATGATCTATTTGAGGCTGAAACCTGATTGATTGAAAGTCAGGTGTGCATAATGCATGGTCACAAACCTCCGAGTCACAAGGTGCAACACAACACTAGAATTAGAATTGATTGAAAGTCATGTGACTTTAACTACTAGTTATCATGCACAGTAGTCCAAAGTCACATGACCCCAGCTGAGCAACCTGATTGGCTAAAAGAAACACATCTACAACTGAAAAGTGTTTGATGCATGGTTGACTGTCAAATCATGTTAAGCTTAACTAGCCGTGGTTTCACACACTACATTCCTCCATTATCAACAGTGGCTTTTACATATCATGGCGTACGGTAGTACGCCATATGTAGGGATGACCCCGAAAAAAAATGGCGGCCACATTCAAAGTGCACAAATGACACGCTCGAAATGTCCGCGTTAGATAAGTCAACGGCCTCCATGAGCCATATCAGACATTATCGAGTGCTTCCATGGGCAACAGGATCGTTAAATTTGCTGGAAAGCATCGCTAAGTACCTGACAGTCAAGTCGCTAAAAAAGGCAAATCGTCTATCTTCTGACTTCTTCTTCTTCTTCTTCTTCTTCTTCTTCTTCTTCTTTTGCTCACCACGATAGCACGACAACGGCTGAAGCTATTACAACGATTCAAACGTGAAAGATCAGCATAAATTACTGGGTATTGTACCCACCACTCATCGTTCTCAAAGAAAGAAGTCGAATTAATCGGCGATTCTCAGGTAACCCCACGCTTATGCTTGCTGCTATACGCCATTTTGTTAGAATAGAATATTCATAGCGATTACGTCAACAGAAGTTCAACAGCTACAGCACGTGAAGTTGGCATGCAGCTGCGGTTATTCTACTTCCGTAGAGAACTTGACGATCGATTGATTCCCAAACGATTGCATATGTTGCTACTTTCATACAGCAGTTGACGTACTTGTGCTGGATTTGACAAGGAACGCAGTATGCGTAACGTCCACAAGAAACGGGCGCGGGATAAGCAGAACTATCTGCGAAACAAAGAAAGCAAAAGGCAAGCGTCCCGTAACAAGTACTGGAAGAACCCGGAAAAACAAAGGGCATCTTCCCGGGCGTACTCTCTTACTAGTTATTGGAAGAACCATGAAAAGAAAAGGGCATCTTCCCATACCCGTTATTGGGAGGACCCCGAGACCAAGAGGGCGTCCTCCCATACCCGTTATTGGGAGGACCCCGAGACCAAGAGGGCGTCCTCCCATACCCGTTATTGGGAGGACCCCGAGACCAAGAGGGCGTCCTCCCATACCCGTTATTGGGAGGACCCCGCGACCAAGAGGGCGTCCTCCCATACCCGTTATTGGGAGGACCCCGAGACCAAGAGGGCGTCCTCCCATACCCGTTATTGGGAGGACCCCGAGACCAAGAGGGCGTCCTCCCATACCCGTTATTGGGAGGACCCCGAGACCAAGAGGGCGTCCTCCCATACCCGTTATTGGGAGGACCCCGAGACCAAGAGGGCGTCCTCCCATACCCGTTATTGGGAGGACCCCGAGACCAAGAGGGCGTCCTCCCATACCCGTTATTGGGAGGACCCCGAGACCAAGAGGGCGTCCTCCCATACCCGTTATTGGGAGGACCCCGAGACGAAAAGGGCGTCCTCCCATACCCGTTATTGGGAGGACCCTGACAAGGGAAGGGCAGCTTCCCGGGTGTCCTCCCGTACTAGTTACTGGAGGGACCCTGATAAGAAAAGGGCAGCAGTTCGCATGACTAATTTGAAGGCTGCAAGAGCTAAGCTGAAGTGGTACAGACGATACTATGCAAAACATGCAAAAGGAATATGTGCTTCCAGGAGAAACAGGTATGCATTGGCAGAGCCAAAGGGTTCTGTAGTAGAAGTGCATGTGAAGAGAATTCAGTACCAGCTATTGGCCAATGCTGGGACTAAGTTGGAGCTAGTAGAAGCTTTTAAGAAACAGTCCAAGACTGCAGCAAAACAATTGCACAAGAGCATGGTCAAAACTGTGTGTCTGATAGCAGCTAAAAGACTGTGCAACAAAGCCTTGCAACTACGCAAAGAGCATGTTGGAACTTTGCTCAAGACCACAAGAGCAGTCCAAAACCTTAAGATCAAAGGTCGAGATGACTTTGGGGAAGGGTGTCATACCATAGCATCTGAGCCTTACTATTATGACTCGGCCTATCACCCTGTGAAGAGACCCTGTGCCATCCCTATTAAAGAGAATGGCATGTGTATAGTTGCTAATGAAATTAGCAACTCAGAAAATGACAGTACCAAGACTAAAGAGGATCAACCATACAAGCAGTGGAACTGTCATAGTGAGTGTAAGGTGGTGACTGATACAGAAGTTGCTGCCATAGTTCACCTCAGGCAGGCATTTGACAAACCCATGCATGAACTACGAAATGCTTTAGATACATGCGATAATGGGTGTCCAAACCAACACTACACCAGAGTAGTAGGTAGGGGTGACCTTGGCTTGGGTGTCATAGAATTGCAAGGTCACCCTTTAGTCTGTTCCAACGATGGGGGATGCCACAGTCAACTTCGCATCCTCAGAGCGGCATCCACCCACTATGGTGTGTTGAGAATACTCTTGAATCATGTATACACTGCCAGAAGGAGCCACTTGAGTGTTGTCAGCATAGACAAGGCTCTGATTGCTGGTGACTTCCATTCTTTAATGAAAATCACCAAGGTGCATGACTTGGCTGACTTGCTAACAGCTGACCTGGACTCCAGTTATCAGCAATCTGCTGATGATGATGTAGGAACTGTCTCAGTCCCACAGAGTTTAGAAACACAATTGTTGATTACTCATGCACAGACAATTAGTGACCTTGAAAAGGAAATTGATGATGATCCCATGCATCCCTGTTGTAGTTGTGAACGCCTGCAACAGAGGAAGTGTGTGACAAGGGTGAGCCTTAGTGATAACCTTGGTTCCAAGGTTTGGCCAGCTTTGAAAGCCTTCATGTTAGAGCAAAACCCAGATGTGAACAAGCAAGTGCTGTATATGTGTAACTACTGTAAGCCACTCATCAAGCAAGATACACTTCCAGCACGTTGTGTACTCAATGGCTTACAAACAGTTCCAATGCCGCCTGAACTGGCAAAATTGGATTGTTTGAGCAAGCAACTGATTCAGCGTGCCAAATGCTATCAAACTGTAGTCCGGCTGGGTACGTACACTGCCAAAGTACCCGTGTATAATTCCCTTAAAGCATGTAAGGGAACTATGTTCTTCCTTCCTCTGCCGTTCAATAAAACTCTCGAGACTCTAGGTGAGGTGAAGCATCTTAGCAGTGCCTTACCTGAGCCCGAGTTGTACATCATATTGAATGGTAAACCAACAAAGCAACAAGTTGTGTGGCGCAGTTTGGTCAATGTTGACCTCGTCAAGATTGCGGCACAAAAACTAAACGAAACCAACTGGCTCTACAAGAACGTAGATGACAAGTCAGTTGATGAGGCAGCTAAACGGGTAATAGAAATTACCAATAGCACTAGCAGCACAATGCTGGAAAAAGCTAGTGCAAACGACATTGCTGCCTTTCAAGCCTACACGATCAGAAGCTTAGACAACAAGCTCTCAAGTGAATCTGACATTGAGCAATACAAGCTTTTAAGCATCAAAGAAGATGCTTTGGACACTCGTGAGAAGTACCTCGATGTCATGTGTTTTCCAGTTCTCTTTCCTACCGGACAGTTTGGTGAGCATCATCCACGTCAGGTGAAGCTCCGTCACTGTGAATACGTCAAATCACGGTTACTCAACAAAGACTCACGTTTCAGAAAAGACCCTCAGTATGTCTTTTTCCTTCTCTGGCAGAAGGAAATGCGTGAGATCTCATCAGGTGTGTACAACCTGCTGAAATCTACAAGAAGGCAACCTATGTCAGTCAGTGCTCTGTTGCACAGTGTGGAAGCTCGTGACGAACACCTTGAAGCAAACCTGTCCACAATGCTTCAATCTGTTCGTGGCACGAAGCAGTTTTGGTACACAAAACAGAGTGAGCTAAGGTGCATGATCCGTACATGGGGATCACCAACTCTGTTCCTTACATTCAGCTGTGCGGAATACGAGTCCCCTGAGATTGACAGGTATCTCAGAAAAGTCAACGATGTTCCGCCATCCTATGACATAGGAAAGCTTTGTACCGAGGATCCCATATCAGTATCCAGAAAGTTTTCATTGAAATTCCATGCATTCTTCCACACTGTTTTGCTGAAAGCTGCTGTACTCGGTAAAATAGACCATTTCTACTGGAAGAAAGAGTACCAGGCTAGAGGGGCACCACACTACCATGTCCTTTTGTGGATACAAAATGCACCAGTCATTGGTCAGGACGAGCCTGATCAAGTACTAGCTTGGCTGCAGGCCAGGATCACTTGTCGCATACCTGATGTGAAAAGTGATCCTGACTTGCACAGGTTGGTCACTAGATACCAAATGCACAAATGTAGTGCATATTGCAAGCGAAGACGGAAGTGTGGTAGCACCTTCATTACAAGGTGCAGGTTTGGATTTCCTCGCCAAGCCTGCCAAAGCGCCACTTTACACTGCGTAGAGGAGGCTCTAAAATCACGCAAGAGAATCTACGAGTTGCCACGATCAGAGTTGGAGGTTAGAGTCAACGACTACAACCCCCTCTTGCTAATGTTGTGGAAGGCCAACATCGACATACAGTATGTGGCTGAATCGTCACTCGCTCTTGCCCACTATGTTAGCGGCTACATTACAAAAGCAGAAAAAAGTCACCTGCAAGACATCTGGCAGGAAGTTAGTGATAGTAAGAGCATATACCGTAGACTGTGGAGCTTTGGCATTCGTAGTTTACGCTCTCGAGAGTGTGGACTGTATGAAGCTAGCGATCTGTTACTCGGTGACCACCTCACCGAAAAGTCCGAGACTGTCAAGTGGGTAGACGTCTCCATGCCTAACAAAAGGAGCCGTAGGCTGAAGGACCACAAGGTTTTGGAAGAGGTTGCAAAGCACAACCCAGATAGTGAAGACATCTTTCAAAGCAACCTCTTGGATACTTACTATCCTCAGAGACCAAATGATCTAGAAGATGTTTGTCTCTACGACTTTGTAGCCAACTACGATTACTGTGGTACAGACAATAGGACAGGAAAGAGGCAGTACCGCAAGCTTACAAAGCCTCGACATCCCAACCACAGACTCTTTGATCCCGAAATGGAAGACCAGAGAGAAGGCTATTACTATTCTCTGATACTCCTCTTTGTTCCATTCCGAGACGAAAGCAGCTTGCTTTTAGAGAACGAGACTGCTGAAGAAGCATTCCAGCGCCTGTTGCCAGCAGACAGCAACTGCTCTGCTTACCACTGCAGGTTGCAGAAGATGTTGCAAGCCCAAGCCAACATCAAGAAAATCAATGATACCAGACAGGCTGACGGTGAGGAACACAAAATCAGCAAAGAAGATGATGAACCGCAGCTGATGGGTGAAGCGAGAGCAGCCATGAAAGAGCTGTTTGAAATGAACACCAATCCAGCCGATACTCTGTCCTTAGAGCAGAGAGTAGCAATGCTCAACACTGACCAGAGACGCGTCTTCGACAAAGTGAAGGCACACTTTCTTCACCAGAAAGAGCACGAAGCTAACAAATGTGCCTGCAACTTGACACCACTCCGGATGTTTGTCAGTGGTGTTGGCGGTACAGGTAAATCATTCCTAATTGAAACAATCAAGTCATTAGTTGGCCACTTGTGGCCAACTGATGACTTGACGTGTGCCGTTGCTGCACCAACTGGCTTAGCAGCTTTCAATGTAGGTGGCATCACAATCCACAGGCTCTTTCAGTTACCTGTGGAGCATGAAGGGAAGACAGCTGGATACTGGGCACTGTCAAAGGCTTCCCAAAAGGTGATGAAAACCACACTTCGTAGTGTAAAGGTTTTCATCATAGATGAGGTTTCCATGGTGTCCAGTCTCAACTTGACATATATGCACTTGAGACTGGAAGAGCTGTTTGGTTCCAACGACTGGTTTGGCTCCAAAAACATGCTCTTTATGGGTGATCTTCTTCAGCTACAGCCTGTCAATGGACAGCCTGTATTTGAAAAGATCACTCAAAAGTCACTGCAGCACAAACTCGGGTGTGCAACATCTGTCAACATCTGGAGGGACGTTGTCACTTATGATGAGCTCACCATTAACGAGCGTCAGAAGAATGATGCCAAGTTTTCAGCAATGTTGGATTCCGTACGCTGTGGCTGTCCAACTGCTAAAACTATTGGCACCCTTCAAGAACGGCTCGTTCAAGGGAGCATTGCAGACACATTCATTGAGCTTCGGAAACATGGACAGTCACCGGTCTGTCTGTTTCCCAGGAGAAAAACGTGCAATGACTTCAACAGTGAAATGCTCAGTCATCTGACTTCAGAAGTGCACGAGTTGCTGTGTACAGACGAAGTCGATGAAACATGCAATCCCCGTAAATGGAATAAAAAAACAGCCGAGAAGCTAGCAAAACTAAACGAAGACTGTAACATGACTGCAGGATTAGAAGCTAAGCTCCTGTTGGCTGTTGGAGCACGAGTCATGTTGCGCCGCAACATTGACACAAACGCTGGCTTGGTAAACGGTGCCATCGGTACCGTGGTGTGTGTCAGACCGAACCACGTCACGGTTCAGTTTGACCACATAAACAAACCATACAACGTGGAAAAGGTCAAGAGCAGATTCATAATCATGAAAAATTTCTATATATATCGAAAGCAGTTTCCACTGATCTTGGCATATGGTGTGACCATCCACAAGTGCCAAGGCTTGTCGTTAGACTGTGCCTTAGTGGACCTCTCAGACAAAGTATTCAGTGCTGGAATGGCCTATGTAGCTATATCACGAGTTCGAACGCTACAAGGATTACACCTGGTCGCATTTGAGCCTGAATCCATCATGGTCAGTACTAGCTGCCTTAAAGAAATCAATCGCTTAAGAGCAGCATACAGGCCAGATCTCAAGCCCCATCCACTACCAGCTCCAGCTAAAGCGGATCGTAAGCGCAAGCTTACCGGTAGTACCCAACACGAGCCTAAACCCAAGAAACCATGTGATGCCAACACTGGCTCTGCTAACAAAGGAAAGCAGCCTCTTGGTACAAGTAAGACTGCTCCCCCTAAGAAAACCCCAACAAAAAGAAAAAGAACGGAGTTGGCCAAATCAACAGATGAGCAACTTGCTAAGAAGGCACGTACTGCCAACGAAGCTGACGTTGAATTTTTGTACCAAGAGCCTGACTTACCTTACAAATTTCATTCAGTGGATGAGCAATGGCAACGTGACATGTGTGATCTTATGGGCCTTCGGTTTCGTAGGCCAAACAAAGTAAGCCGAGGTGGTCCGGACGTTCCTTTGGGACCTCCAGACCCACATGCAATCAAACCTATAGGAGGAGACGGTAACTGCTTTTTCCGCTCCATTTCTTACATCATAACTGGGACCGAACTCCAACACATGGATGTTCGTAGGGTCGTTGTTGAACACATGAAATTTGTTGATTATTACCCACCCGGTTACACTAGTGCAGAGCAGTACATTCAAGCGACGAGAATGGATAGGTTTGGAACTTGGGGCACAGACACAGAAATGGTGACTTTGGCCCACATGTTGCAAACTTGCATATTCTCGTACAACACAGAAGAGCATACCTGGCATAGATATACACCTGAAAACCTGGACAGGACTTGGCAAGATGACTTGACAAAGATGGCCATGTACCTAAGACATCCTTACAATCATTTTGATGTTGTACTTTCAACCCTACCGTGGTGAGACCCAGTAGGTCTCTCACTCGTACACCTTACAGTGCAAGTAATGCACTGTTGCCAATGGTGCACTATCTACTGTGCCCTTGGATGAATACCCAAGCAGGTATTCAATATTACAGGAGCTCACTGTCCAATCGGTGAGATTGTGCTGATGTGCATGCATGTAAGACCACACCACCATACCAAGTTTTTACAACACGCATGATGCCTATGCTTCTTTGCTTAACACAGCCTTAGCATACCATGGTGGTGTGATCTTGTTTTCTACACCAGTCACATGCAGTCACAACCCACTTGCAAGGCCACTGCTGCATGTGGCTGCTGATTTTCAAGGTAATATTACTCCCTATTATATAACCCTACAGCTTTAGATAATTGATGGAGAGTGATATCACCTTTTTGTAACACTACCTGGACTGCACTTGCTGCTACCCAGGAACAGTGTTCTATGTTTGTCTGTCTTGGCTCCCTTTTGGTTGAGCCCTGCTCGCCGTGTTTGATGCTGAGCAAAACTGCTGCTGTCCATGTTTGGTGACGGTGCAAAACCTGTTTTTGGGCTGCACAATACTCCGGGGTCCTCGTCCCGCAGCCTGGGATCAGGAAGCCCTTTGTCTGCAGACAAAGGGCTTCCTGATGCTGACTGGAGTATACACACTATACACACAATGAACCTTCCCTCTATATGTTATGACCTTCCATTTCTGGAACGCACACTTTCCCTTCACAGATCTACATCTCCCAAATAGAACCAACACACCTTCCATCAAACCAACCTTACAAGGCTTCCTTAACCACAGTTTATATGCACCTGTTCATTATCTTCCAACCAAGATACACAAACCATACCTGTAACTATAGAAGCCCTGCCCACCTCACACATGCAAAACCCCAATTAGACCTTAACTACACCCATAAATGGTATGTGTACAAGCAAACATCATTCTCAAGTAGATATCATGGCGTACGGTAGTATGCCATATGTAGGGATGACCCCGAAAAAAAATGGCGGCCACATTCAAAGTGCACAAATGACACGCTCGAAATGTCCGCGTTAGATAAGTCAACGGCCTCCATGAGCCATATCAGACATTATCGAGTGCTTCCATGGGCAACAGGATCGTTAAATTTGCTGGAAAGCATCGCTAAGTACCTGACAGTCAAGTCGCTAAAAAAGGCAAATCGTCTATCTTCTGACTTCTTCTTCTTCTTCTTCTTCTTCTTCTTCTTCTTCTTCTTTTGCTCACCACGATAGCACGACAACGGCTGAAGCTATTACAACGATTCAAACGCGAAAGATCAGCATAAATTACTGGGTATTGTACCCACCACTCATCGTTCTCAAAGAAAGAAGTCGAATTAATCGGCGATTCTCAGGTAACCCCACGCTTATGCTTGCTGCTATACGCCATTTTGTTAGAATAGAATATTCATAGCGATTACGTCAACAGAAGTTCAACAGCTACAGCACGTGAAGTTGGCATGCAGCTGCGGTTATTCTACTTCCGTAGAGAACTTGACGATCGATTGATTCCCAAACGATTGCATATGTTGCTACTTTCATACAGCAGTTGACGTACTTGTGCTGGATTTGACAAGGAACGCAGTATGCGTAACGTCCACAAGAAACGGGCACGGGATAAGCAGAACTATCTGCGAAACAAAGAAAGCAAAAGGCAAGCGTCCCGTAACAAGTACTGGAAGAACCCGGAAAAACACTCTTACTCTCCAAGGGTTCCTTTACCACAGTTATGCCTTACCTCTTTATGACCTATGTACCTGCCACCCACCATACACAACCTACACACACCTGCCCACAATGTATAACCAGCTATAGAAACTGTTCCTTGGACAACACACAACATACAGTGTTACAACCCTGTCATACAACAGAACAGGTAGACAGTCATGTATATACCACAGTGCCTTAGAACAACCACTCACACACACATGCACATACCCAATTAGACAACAGTTACACCCATGATTCCATTGTCAAGTGGACAAGTGCAAACAGCTAACATCCTCCAGAAATCCATCAACATCAACAATAAGCTACATAACAAGTCATTTCACTTGGGGTGTGGTTACACAACAACAACAAAAAAACAACAGAAACAAGTCACAAAAAAGTTTGCCAAACGCAAACAAGCACATGTAGGGATGAAATCCTCAAAAACCAACCAAACAAGATGGGAACGACACCACAATACTTTTACACCATCCCTACATCTTGTGCCATTTTGCCACCTGTACACAACACAAAACCCTCTACATTTGTACTTATTAGCCCACACCAACCACAAACAAACATAGTACTTCACTCCATTCAACTATCTCACAAAATAACCCATCCTTCACAAAGCATTACAAAATTACCACTACTCACTTCACAGCCACCTGTATACAAGACAACCCATATCTATCATGCTAAACAGGCATAAAACTTAACAACATAATGCACATTCCAACATAACACACACACTCACCACTCCTCACTCACTCCACACCTTCTACACACAACTTGGACCATACCTGCTACACTCAGTAGCAACCACCAACAACACAACATACTCACTATGCACAACACACCCACGCCACACCCTTCCATCTACAAGACAACCCTCTTCTACACACAACTAAAAAACAAATACAAACACACAGTTTTGGCAAAATGGCACAAGATGTAGGGATGGTGTAAAAGTATTGTGGTGTCGTTCCCATCTTGTTTGGTTGGTTTTTGAGGATTTCATCCCTACATGTGCTTGTTTGCGTTTGGCAAACTTTTTTGTGACTTTATATCCTGTTATTGCAAGGGTATAGTCTCATGAGAACCATTACCACCTCTTTCGTTTTGTGGGTACTGCTAGTCTCACGCTCAGACATCATACCCTCCTACCAGCATGTGGGTACTGTTACACGAGTAGTCTCATGCTCAGACATCATACCCTCCTACCAGCATGTGGGCACTGCTACACGAGTAGTCTCACGCTCAGACATCATACCCTCCTACCAGCATGTGGGCACTGCTACACGAGTAGTCTCACGCTCAGACATCATACCCTCCTACCAGCATGTGGGCACTGCTACACGAGTAGTCTCACGCTCAGACATCATACCCTCCTACCAGCATGTGGGCACTGCTACACGAGTAGTCTCACGCTCAGACATCATACCCTCCTACCAGCATATGGGCACTGCTACACGAGTAGTCTCACGCTCAGACATCATACCCTCCTACCAGCATGTGGGCACTGCTACACGAGTAGTCTCACGCTCAGACATCATACCCTCCTACCAGCATGTGGGCACCGCTACACGAGTAGTCTCACGCTCAGACATCATACCCTCCTACCAGCATGTGGGCACCGCTACACGAGTAGTCTCACGCTCAGACATCATACCCTCCTACCAGCATGTGGGCACCGCTACACGAGTAGTCTCACGCTCAGACATCATACCCTCCTACCAGCATGTGGGCACCGCTACACGAGTAGTCTCACGCTCAGACATCATACCCTCCTACCAGCATGTGGGCACCGCTACACAAGTAGTCTCACGCTCAGACATCATACCCTCCTACCAGCATTTGGACATTTGTAGCACCATTCCACCTACAGTGTAGCCTCATTTTGGGGAGGCCTGGGAACGAGGCTACCTATATATAGTGTAGAGGTTCTCACTGCAGCTTGCAGTACAGAAAGGTGGGAAGAACCTGGTATATCACCTGACGTGAGTGACGTCTTGGTTAGAAAGGTGGGAAGAGCCTGGTATATCACCTGACGTGAGTGGCATCTGGGTTAGAAAGGTGGGAAGAGCCTGGTATATAACCTGACGTGAGTGGCGTATGGGTTAGAAAGGTGGGAAGAGCCTGGTATATCACCTGACGTGAGTGACGTCTTGGTTAGAAAGGTGGGAAGAGCCTGGTATATAACCTGACGTGAGTGGCGTCTGGGTTAGAAAGGTGGGAAGAGCCTGGTATATCACCTGACGTGAGTGACGTCTTGGTTAGAAAGGTGGGAAGAGCCTGGTATATAACCTGACGTGAGTGGCGTCTGGGTTAGAAAGGTGGGAAGAGCCTGGTATATCACCTGACGTGAGTGACGTCTTGGTTAGAAAGGTGGGAAGAGCCTGGTATATCACCTAACGTCAGTGACGTCTTGGTTAGAAAGGTGGGAAGAGCCTGGTATATCACCTGACGTGAGTGACGTCTTGGTTAGAAAGGTGGGAAGAGCCTGGTATATCACCTGACGTGAGTGACGTCTTGGTTAGAAAGGTGACAGAAAGGCACTTAATTGTGTGCCAGGCTCAGGACAGCAAGAGAAGTGAAGCCAACAAAAAAGACTTTCTGGAAAGGCACAAAATAGAACTGCTTCGGTCACTTTCAGGCACACATGTACTAAGACACAAATATGTGTACCATTATTGTTCTATGCATGAGCTTTAGCCCCATTCCCAGGCAGCTTTCAGTATGGAAAATCTGGATTGGGGACCTGGGAACAAGGCTATGTATGAGTCACCAAACTGTCTACATAATCCATTTGGTCCAATAGTTGCTAGGACAGACAGAACAAACTGCTTATAACCCCGTTGTGCACATCCAGAGCTGCTCTTCTGGGGACAAGAGTACTTCTTTAACCTCAAACCAGACTTTCCTTTCTGGATTTTACAGCTTTGCAAGACCAAATCTGGAATGAAAAGTCTGGGTTTGAGGCGATATAGGGATCGACACTTAATTCATGACCTGCTCAGTCTGACTCATTCTCTGTAAGGATCCTTAGCACACAATGACTCCCTGTATGTGCTGTTTTGGCAAATGTAGTCATTATGAAATGGTTACAACATTACGAAATATATATTGCAGGCAGGAGTAGAGCTTCTGCATGACACAGGAGCGGGCTTTAATTGTAGCTAGACTCCTTCATGGCGCTCATAAAGCTGCATTCCAGCATACTGTAACGTACAAAGCTACAAGACAAAATTCAGAACGGAAAGCCCAGAATGGAAAGCCTGGAATGGAAAACCCAGAATGGAAAGCCCAGAATGGAAAGCCCGGAATGAGGCTAAGTATTTTCACATGGAAGCCTCAAGCCACTAATGAAACACTAGACATAACCACAACAGTGGTCTGGCATGTCTTCTGAAGCCATGCAGTCTGCCATAGTGGAGGAAGTGTGCTCACTCCACTCCCTACACCTGAGGCTAGACAGTGAGTGCCTCAAAGAGCAACAAGACAAACTCTTCACTAGTAAGGATCAAGGCTCAACTCTGTGACTAACCATTTCTAAAACCAACCGACAACAGTAATGGTAGGAGATAGCAGCTCCCATCTCCCCATCACCCCAGTGCTACTGATGATGCCTGGTGTTAGCTGAAACGTGTCCTGTGCAGTGGGTATAACATCTACAGGCTGTAGGCCCACCTTTTTCAGGGAGATGTGGTTCATTGATTGTTCACTCTAATCTACCAGTATGTATAACTACAAACTCTCCACTAGTTGTGACTGATTGACTGATTAATTGAGTCTTGGACGAGGATGGGTACACAGAGGGTTAATTAATGCCCATAATAGCTAGCTGTGATTTCCCACAAACTTCTAAGACCTCTATACAAGAGGGGGGAAACCTGTTGCTATGGTAATGACTACCAAACAGTGTTGTCAAGGAGACAAACATGTAACTACCCTCAAAGCTTTCCACAATTAGCTCTACTAGGGGGAATGGATGGGAGAACCTTTATAAAGACTTCTGAACATACTTTCTTGGTCACACACTGACTTCACTGTACTGGCACTGTATGAACAATGTTAGAAACAACTGGATACTATGTCAACTAAGTGGACAATGATAACACAGAGCTTCCACCTTGGGAATTGATCATGAAAATTCCCAGAAATACCACATCCACTGGCTCATATATAACCTTGAGGTAATTTTAGGGAAACATGGAGGAAGGAACATGGAGGAAGCACATCCCTCATACTAGGGTCAGTTTCAACATGGAGGAAGGAACATGGAGGAAGCACATCCCTCATACTGGGTCAGTTTCAACATGGAGGAAGGAACATGGAGGAAGGAACATGGAGGAAGGAACATCCCTCATACTAGGGTCAGTTTCAACATGGAGGAAGGAACATGGAGGAAGGAACATCCCTCATACTAGGGTCAGTTTCAACATGGAGGAAGGAACATGGAGGAAGGAACATGGAGGAAGGAACATCCCTCATACTAGGGTCAGTTTCAACATGGAGGAAGGAACATGGAGGAAGGAACATCCCTCATACTAGGGTCAGTTTCAATTGCACAAGCTCACCAACAAGGGAAGGGGGTGAGCTAGCTAGCTAACAGCCAGTGACATCAATTGGTATTGCAGTGAGACCTGTTCATAGCTTGTGCATACATCTTAGATCTTTTTTCACATTATTATACTACAAAGCAGCGACATACTAGCCATCGTCCCTGTCCTTGTTAACTGATGAATGAGCTCCTAGACCTTCCATGAGTCACAGTAATGAGGGAAGAAAAACTAAAACCTGTTACCATGGTGATGGCTACTAAGTTACTGTCATGGGTGCTATTAGTAAAGGTACTCGTGTGTGTATGATAGCCATAATTGACGAAGAGCTTTAGATTGTGGCCGAGCTAACAGCTCTAAAAAGGTTCAAATATTTCTTTATCTCTTACTCTAACCTGTAGATGGGTATTGGACGAGTGGCTACTTTAATAATTACCTTAGGTCGGGAATTGTTTGCAAGATTTAATAATTGCAAATTGCCAGCTTGTGAGCTCGCGAAAATTAGAACACATAATAATAAAGCATGCAATAAATCAATGTGAACCATGAAAGAGTGAACATGGATCTCACTAGTTCTTCAAGATGACTCTTTCACGGTAGCCGCAACCTGTGAACAGGCTTACATGAAAGTTACTGCTCTCGCAAGCCAGACCCTTCTGTTCCACATGCAGATTGCTTCATGTGCCGAAGACGAAGAGAAGTGTACATCGTTTACGTCGGAAAAGATCGTGTTCCATAAGGAACAAATGCAGCTGAGAACAGTGGCACGACACTCTCTAACCGCTATCAGCACTCTGACTTACCAGTGTTTTCTCACGCACTTTGCCTATTGTGTGGGTGTGGCCAAAACAGGACCCAGCACAAATCCCAATTATTAGATTCGCAATTTGCCTTCCAAATCCCAAAACACAAGTATATTTTACTACGCAATCAAAACCCGGCCTATGGTAGTACAACTGGGACCAAGGGCATAAAGGTTATATATACAATCATTGATTACTGTTTGGCCAATGTGAGGTCAAGATTGCTATCAAGGAGTCAAAGGAGTATCAACTTGTATACACCTCACTTGCAAGTCATTGTGTAGCAGTGATAGAAAGTGTAGCACATGTTGCTATGTGTTGTTTTGCAAAGTCACATGACTTGTATGTGACCCCTCCCAACTACATGGACATTATGTGATATGACAGCACTATTAATGGAGTTAGCTGAAGGGCAGTCAGCCTAGTCGCACAGGCCAGACTCCCCATGAGAGTCTGGCCACGAGACTAGAGCCAGCATTCCTGATTTGCAAGCTAAAGATGAAGTTTGCAAAATCATAATTATCCCCCTGCTGCTATTGCTAGGCAAGAGCCCTCCATGAAAAATAAACAGAAAGAGTCAGCAGTTAAGGTATTGGAAAGGATCAATAGGCCCTCAGCTTAGTCTCATGTCAAATCCCGTTTGGAAAAAAATTCGTAAGGAGGTTGCACATCACTTTTGCACATGTACATAAACTGTACTAGCAATGCTAATAGCAGCGACAGTGGCACACGGTAACAGCACTTACCCCTCCATTCTCTTCAAACCACAGCGAGAAGAAGGCACCCTGGAGGGAAACGATGACCCATCAACAAAAAACTTGATACACTAAATACAGCATGACAAGTGGCCTTGACAACATGTGAAAATAAACACACATATATGCTACCTACAGAGAATAGTCAGCTGTTAAAAAAACTGTGCATGATAAAATTGATGACAACAAATGACCTTTAAGCAACAATCTATTAATGCACTAGGGTGCCAGCGTCGCAGAAATCCAACGACGCTCACTTACACGTGGGTACTGTACATCAGTATAGTCTACCTTGTCGCTATTGATTAGGCTTTCGATGGACTTGACACAGGGGTCTGTCAGTTTGACGTGAATGAGACATCGTCCGTCCGACAGACTGTTTCCCATTGGGTAGTCCGAGCTGGGTTTTAGGTCGGACAGCTTCAATGGCTGCGATTTGGCCATGGCGCCCCTAGGCCCTGTGACGGTGTGTGAAGCGCGAACAGCTTAGGGAGAGCTAGGGAGAGCAGTTCTTCATGCTGTCCTAACTGGCTAACACAAGTCCTTTGCGGAAGGTTACATGACGTAGTAGCAACGCATACGGTACGGCCGGCCGGCCTACGGTGGACACACCTCCCAAAACGCCCACGTGCACATGTACATCCACGTCGGCGCGCGTCCGGTACCTCATCACACCAATCCTAATCAGGTTTTGTACCGGCTGCAATCCACAGTAGCTGTGGCAGTCCACATGGGTTAGCCTTGCTCCCAGATTCTAGCTCACAGCCATGGAGAAAAATTGGGATTTCTCCACAGCTGCAAGATAAGCTTAAAAGTTTGGGAGTGGCCTGGGAACAAGGGTTATACGCATGAGTACACAGGATACATAAGTATTGTTTGTGTTTCATATGAAGAAAATCATCTAAACATATCTACCAACTCAAGTCCATGGGAAAAGTGAATCTCTTAGTCAATAAATAGTTTAGGAATGGTTGATTTGCCGAACAATGTGCCTGTGCGTATCTGTCATAGCAATGGAATGAACAAGACTCTGTAAGCAAGACCGTTCCTCAAGTTGTTGTAAGAAAGTGACCGTTGCTGTATGAGACAAGGGATTATGCGAAATGTTTAGCTTTTCAAGTGTCAGATTGATATTCAGGCTTTTGCCCATCACTAACAGAGTGTCATTCGAAATATCACAACACTCAAGGTTGATGCTCTTCAGTGAGCAATAACTGCAACCAAGTGCGATTGCTAGCAAGCAGCCACCAGCATCACCAACGTTGTTATACGAAAGATCCAATTCCTGCAAACTTCTACAGCAAGTTGTCAACATGAGAAAGAGATGAAGTGTATGCATGGTAGTCATACCACAAGAGCTGAGATTCAAACTTCTCAAAGACAAATTCATGGCCAAGGCTTCCAACAGATATTTCAGAGCTAGGAGAGTATTTGTTTGTGGGTGGGCCCAATTCGATTCCAGGTTGAGCGTCTTAACCATGAAAGCAGACCTTTTCATCAGACAAACAAAGGTCTGGGTGCCCACATGAGTGATATCATTGCCCTCAAAGCTCAACTCAAGTTGGAGTGGGTGTGCAACGGATTCATCTTGCATCCTTCCAAGAAGTCCTCTGAAAAGCAGTCCAAGATCTGAATCTCGAATACTGCACCTACTCAGGGAGAGGCTGATGGAATGATTTGAGAGGTGTGCCAAGAAATTTCCAATGGCTATGTAGTCAGTGGGGCCTAGGAGAGTACTATAAAAGGTTAAGGTAATTGTTCCACTGGTAGAATCGGCAACAATTGCATCTGCAGCATCTGAACACAAGTCACTTGACTCAGATTCATAGATACAATTCAGCAACAGCAACAGTAACCTCTGCGAAACTGTAGTATCAAACCTCCTTTCGATAAGATCTGGTAAACCACTGCTTAAATAC
The DNA here is from genome assembly GCA_949130485.1 of Agelas oroides. Taxonomy (NCBI): domain Eukaryota; kingdom Metazoa; phylum Porifera; class Demospongiae; order Agelasida; family Agelasidae; genus Agelas; species Agelas oroides. The sequence continues at coordinate 5,532,682 of OX422198.1, forward strand.
ACAGACGGGTCTAGTGTAGTTCTAATTAACAGCTCAAAGATTGCACGATTTTTAAGTTTAGAGATTCCAGCGAAAAATGGCAGCACAATATTGCTTGCATTTTTTCTCAGTAGCATTTCTGTTGCTACACACTGCTCCTCATTTTCCTGCTCTGACATATGGAAAGCTGCAAGGTAACCTTGAATGGCTTGGTGCAGGAAACTGTATTGTACAGACTCCCCAATAGGAGAGATTGCTGACCCCGTCTGCATCAACCCAAAGGTGTCAGCTTCTTCCTCTATGTGAACATCATGCTCTTCAAAATGTTCCGAGTCAAAGGTTGAATCTTCTTCGGTGACTCCAATGAAAGCTATGTTACAAAGATTGGTGAACTTCTCTCTCAATTCATCAGGCAGATCGTTGAAATTCCCGGGAATTCTTGTTACAAGTTGCTTTGTGCGTTTAAAGTGCCTCAAGAGTAAGTTTTTGATAAGGAGCTCAAATAGACTTGTACAAGTTTCAGGTATGTGGCTGAACGAGTTCCTAAGAATGAAGGCGATGATTGAGGCATTGATGGGTAGGCTGCAAAGATCAAGAACAAGGGGGTTCTTTGTGAGGTAACTATCCAGGTCAGCCTGTGTGAACTTCTGGGAGAGATAGTTACTCAGATACTTTCCTGCCTGAGTTTGTGAAAACCCTGCAATGGCTAACTTGCTTGAAATGGCAGAATGCAGGTCAGAATGGCACACAGGCCGTGACATGACTACAATGGAAGCATGAGGAAGACACTTGCTTGTGTTACCAAAGACAAGATCAAATATGTACGAACTTTCTGGATCCAAATCTGAGAATAATTCATCCCAGCCATCCATTACAAAAGCTATCCCTTTGCCACCTGTCCTCTCAATGTGATTGGAAGCCGTATTTCTGATCTCTTCATTTGGATGTGGTAAGATGTCTTGGAGGCAGTTAGCTGATTGAACTGTTTGCTCACAGAGAGACACATGAATGAGAAGGTCAAAATTTTGAAATATTTCTCCACAGGCCCACCTCTGGTTCACATACCATACCAGAGTAGACTTCCCGGATCCTGCTGGTGCCTCAATCAGGATTACCTGTCGTTGCCCTGGGCTACTGCCTGTCATAAACACAGCTTCCAGTTTGATTGTCTTTTCCTCAGAACAACCAAACTCCTCCTTCAGAATCAGTGTTGGCTGAATGAAATTCACAGTTCTTGATCTCGGCCATGAAGTTGCACACGGTGGAAGTTTCCGCTTATAGCACTCTTTCAAATGAGCTTTGAATTGAAGTATTGCGATATTCGCTTCAGAAGGGGAACCAGTTGCAAGCTCTAGGATTTTATCGGCTGCATCAGCATGTTCTAATGTACGAAGAGTATCCACTAGTCGGTCAATTGTTGCTCTATGTCCTAGCTTCTGCTTCCACTTTCGAAGAAAAGCAACTTTCTGGGAACGATAACTTCTAATATTATCCTGCCATATTTCTTCCATTTCCGAGTCTGTGAGGCCAAATCTAGGTGCCAACCGTTCCCAATTCACTATGTGAGAAGCTACTTCACTCAGTAGGAGCTCACTGCAGACACTTTCTTGTGGAATTGCCCTTTCTGCACACATCTTTAAGGACTCTCGTCAACTTGGGAGACTATCTATATACTGGTTAAAGGTTCCAAACAGGCTGTGGAATGAAGCAAACTCAGCTAACCATGTATCCAGGGGAAGTAGAAGCTAGTAACAAAGATAAATGCTGAAAACAAAATAATCCTCTGTTATCAAAAAACTAGAGGCCGCACAATCAATTAATCGGTTGCTAAGACTTTACTGTTACGCCCCCTTCCCCACAGTGAACTAACTCACCAGCTAGCCTAGTTTTATTTACGCTTGTCAAATGGCTGCTGCTAAGTCATTGATCAGACTTGTGCGATGTGCACTGCAGGATGCCATGGATGACCACCGCACTGCGACCGCAGGCGATTTTCGAATTTGGACGCGGTTTTTACGGAAATACGTATACTTCCGTGTCATCAGGCTTGACTTTAACCCCTGGGCCACTGCAGATCTTTTTTGTAACTGCAAGCGAAGGGAAGCTGGGAACGAGGCTGACTTACGTACAGCAACCAGTTGCAAATAAGTAGAGGTATATGAGAAAAGTCCTGTGTGGCTAGGATGGCTGATGACTGTAAATTTCTTGATTACTCTAGGCCTAGCCAATGAAACATTTATTTTGATGATGGTAACTGTGTGGCTAGGATGGCTCATGATTGTGAATTTCTTGATTACTCTAGTCATGCATAGTTACTGAAAAATAAAAGTTTCAGTGGCTGGAGTAATCAAGAAATTTACAGTCAAGTCTAGGATGTAAAGACTTTGAGTGTATCTATATCTAGAATGTTTACAAAAAGGTGCAGCGTTCATGCTTGGACGTTCTGACTGAAGATCAATGGGCTCACACAGAGCTGCATTTCCAGGCATGTTTGCAGAAGATCTAACTCCCTGATAGACATAACAGAGGCTCTTAGCATGGCAAAGCTCAAGTGGCAACATATCCACCCCATCATTTTGCTGTATGGCTGTCTCTCTTCTCACTCAACATTGCAGCAAGTCTCTTACAGAAGATGTGGCAGCTCTTCCCATTATATACCCCAGTTGATAGGGCTGGTGGTGTAAAAAGTATTACTTTTTTGTTTCTGAACAACTGTAGCATGCTCCCTGCTGGATCTCTAACACAGTAGTACTGTCCTTCAGTGCATGTTTATTCCCTGTCTCAATCAACAGTTTTCCACTCATGACAACAATGTAGTCTTGGCAACTGCAAATTCATTAGAGAACACTACTGCAAGACTTACTATAAGTTGCAAATTTTCATCGATCATTATTATGCTAGTAAATTCTGCAGTGTTGCTTATACTCAGAGCAGGCACAGTACTCCATCACTGGCATCAAACTTAAATGATACTACTTTTAGTAGCAAGCTACTAAGGGCTGCATTCATTTTAAACATCGGGTACAATGGCCTGTATTTAATGTTGGGAAATATCACTTGTGAGCATTGGTGAGCTGACTGTTGAGCTGCATGTTGGGGTAAGTGGGATCTATTATATCCTCAGCTCAGTTTTATCTTATCAGTTTTACATAATTGCCTACACTTTAGATGAATTAGCAACTTTTGTAGATTCATATCGATCTGCATGCTACTATATATGGCAGCGTGACACATTTTTTCCAAACCATTAGTATTGTGCCCATATTGCATGCATCTACTTTAGGAAATTACCAATGAGATTGTGAATCAACCAAGTTAAAAAGCCTCATGCACTTATACATAGGTATGTACCATAACAAAATTCTGTGAAGGAAGGCAAAGTGATCTGGCGAGTATTAACGTTGACAGTTTGCTGTCATGAAACCCCAGGATAGTTAACATTGTTGTTTGGGGATCACCTGTTGATAGCGCTAAATAGACTATGTTCCAGTTATCCATTGTTACAGTAACATTGATCACTTGAAGATACTATTGCGACATTAATGTTTCTGAGAAATTTTATCACCATGCGTAACTTGTTTTAGCCTCGTTCCCAGGCCTCCCCCGTTTTTTTGTTGTTGTTGTTCTTAAGTTTGCATTCAGTATAATACACCGAAGAACAAAAAATGGGGGAGGCCTGGGAATGAGGCTAACCCTTTTTCAGAAAATTTGATTGCTCACAGTTTCAAGGAGTGAATGACTCCCCTTGTCAGTGACTCCCCAGTCACTCACTCCTAGGAGCTCTGATTCCCCTGGATCAGTGGCTCCGTGTGAGTGACTTTACCTACTGTAGGAAAATGTATAGATACAGCAAGAGCGCATAGGAACGGACAGTTAGAGTAAGAGCGTGTAACTCTGTAAAATTTGAAACCAGTCGGAATTTACCACTAGTACTAAAAATAGTAACACGTACTGGGCATGCTGCACTGCATAGACATAGTGCATTGTTGCTAAGCACGTGTGTGTTCTATTTTTAGTACAGCTCAATAATTTTGACCGGACTACGGGCTTCTATTGGAGTTACATGATCTTACTCAAGCCGCCCATTCTTGCGCCTTGATACAGGTAGATGCAAAGAATTGATACACAGCAAGAATGTTTAACTTTTGCTCACACTGAATATTCGAAGGTAAAATCACTATCTCAATACTAGGTTATCAAATGGGATAGAGTTGGGGAATGAATACATAGCCACAGAAGCAGAAACTCTCAAAGAAAAATCTGTGGCTTCTGTAGCAGAATTTATTTCAAGGTTGATGTGCTGAAACGTGGCCCTACTGCAGCAAGGGGGTACAATTTGGAAGAAATGACAAATCATTGAAATGTGTAAGTACTTACTAGATGCTTTGCAATTCCACAAGCGATCAAAATTCCTGGCCGCAATGATATTTCCTTGGTGATAAAATTTCCTGAGAAAATTTTATCGCAGCGATAATATTTCCGAGTAATCCAAGTCACCCAAACCGAACTATTTCCACAAATGGAAGACTATTGAACATTAGCATGAACCACTTCTGTTTGTTATACTTACAGACTACAAAAGGGTTGAGAGTCTCTAAAAGAAAATTGTAAATAATGGTAGTTCTCCACACTGATCACAGTGAATGCAGCTCTCAGTAGCTTGTTTACTACCTTACTCTTCTGTTCTTTTTCATAACTCTTCTCTTCTCAATAGCTGTTACACACCAGATCTGGACAGAGCTACAGCTTACTCAGCCTTCCTCATCAAACTCGAAACTAATGCAAGATGGAACTCATGAGCATCAAACTGTACTTCTTGCTTCAATGCTGGCAAGATGTCGTAACAATCAAATGTGCAAAACTTTCATACATGTATGATCCCTTTTATTATACCTTTGAAGACCACCAACAGTACTAGTGAAAGTTTGATGCCAGTGATGAGTACTTGTACCCCCTCCTACAGCCCTTTGCGTACAGCAACTGCAGAATTTACCAGTATAATTATTATGAGAATTTGCAACTTACACTTACAGTAGAGATCACCAACGTAAGAATTCTAGTACAGTTGTCAGGACTACAATGCTGGGAATGACTGGAAAATAGGCATCATGCAGTGTGCAAGCGTACAGTAGGGGTTAAAGTCAATGTTGATAACACGGAAATATACGTATTTCCGTAAAAACCGCGTCCAAATTCGCCGACCGCAGATCTCCTACATACAGCCTCATTCCCATGCGGGGAGCCTGGGAACGAGGTCTTGCAGCTCTATCAAAGTTTTCGCGCGTGTAGATACCAGTGACTGAGTAGATGTAGCATTAGTGCACTCTAGTGGAAGTACATCAAAACTGTTGCAGATTTGTGAGTTGTGGTGGTTGTCGATACTACGTCGAGGAGGTAACCGACTGTTCCAAGCGGCCTGCCCCACCCACCTACCCAACAGCGCAGCAATGTCAGAATGGGCGTGGCTCACTCTGTTAGCCCTGGGCACCCAAGTGTTGTCCGGAGGTACAAATACTATAGCTACAAGCGCAAGAAGATTCATGTAGTCATCCGTACTGTACATAGCTGGGAAGGTTGATTTAAACGGGAAATAATGTTGCTCCAGCTACAATATAAACACGTATATAGCTATTCGTGTTGATAGCTAGCTATTATGAGTACTTTATGGAGTGTGAGGTCATATACTTCTTTCATGTACTGAATAAATTTCTCGTTTTAGTTTACTGTCTCAATGTGGTATACTCTGCTAAGTTGTCTACCTCCAGCCCATGCATTGGGTAAACCATAGATCTAGAATGCATGTAGCTGATGAGTAAAGTGAGTACATCTCTCTTTTGCTACAGCTGTTGCAACCCCATCCTCTGAGAACATGCCGCTCATGCCTTTCTCTTCACCGGAATCCGCACTTGTACAGCAAACAGTACCAGCAACCACCCTCATTACCTTGAAGTCATGTGACATTGCAAGGATAAAACCCGACTGTACCAGCTCTGAGGATACTGTGTTAACAAGCATTACACCCACTTCAATGCCAGTGCCGCAGGGATCTGGCATGATGGAACAGACAGCATTACTTCTTCCTTGTAACATGCAGGCATTTTCACCCACTCCAACAGCAATACTTGATGGAGGCTCTGGATCAGGAATGGATCATGGTGTGGTTCCATCACCCACCTTGACTCCACTGCCCTCCACCCTCATCCTGATAACCTTCCCTGGTCTCTCAATACAGGGGTACATAGCTATACAGCAGAACATAACTACAGCATTTAAGCAGGTACTTGCATCTGCAAACTTGACAACCGTTTTCATTGTCGATAAGGACCGAAGTAATGCCAGTACAACAGTGGTACTGCTGTATCTTGAAACAACTGCTGGAGTGGCAGATGACCAGGCCACAAGTGAAGCATTTTACCAACTGAATAACATCATGGATGAACTAATGAGAGAACTAGACATTGTAAGTACTGTAATTCCACCATAACGACTTCAACCACATAAATTTTCATTCTTGTGGTACCCTTATGGTACATTGAAGGATGAATGCATGGAATTGTTGTACCTGATTCTTTGTCCACTAGTATTACAAGCTCTTCTTTTTCTCTCTTCAGACATTTTGCTTACAGCTTCAAGTACCAATCTCCACCACTCTCAGTCCCCCCACAACTCTCAGTCCCCCCATTGATCTTGCATGGTGGAACTGGCTGATCATTGGTATTTCGGGTACCATTGCCTTCTCCGCCTGCATCCTACTGAATTTTGCTGTGAGTCACTATAATAAGTTTATAAAAGCACTCAAAGATGAAGGTTGAGTGCCTCTGTAAGCTTATATGATCATAGGTTGAGTTTTTATTTGTGCATTACACATTCATACGCAAGTCTATATTGCATTTTTGCAATTTTACTACATAAAGAGTGTATACCGGCTTTCTGATACATCGAAGTTAACTGATTAGTTGGTATGTTGACTTTTGATCATGATTGATTGATTGATTGATTGATTGATTGGTTGGTTGGTTGGTTGATTGATTGATTGATTGATTGATTGATTGGTTGATTGATTGATTGATTGATTGATTGATTGATTGAGTGATTGATTGATTGAGTGATTGATTGATTGAGTGATTGATTGATTGATTGAGTGATTGATTGATTTGATTGATTGGTTGATTGATTGCAAGATTGATTAATTACAAGTTTGATCCAAGTATCTCCTATGTATAGTGCTACTGGCGCTACCTTGGATTTCACCACAAGAGGAAGAAGGAGGAAAAGGAACATCTGTTGGATGGAGAAGAACCAGATGGAGAGGCAGTGGAGCTAGGGCAGATTCAGGAGAGAGAGCAGCGGATCAAGAAGGTCTCTCGCATCAGCTTTAGGTCACGAGCAGAGGTATGCCAGCCATGAATAATTAATTTTTAACAAACAAATAAACAAATAACTAAACAAATAAACAGTGTACCGACAACTCAATCTGCAACTAGTCTCAGGGTAGGCTGGCTGGATATGCATAACGAAGACAAGTACAGTTAGAAGCAGAGTGGCTGTACAGGTGGTATGTTATTACTGAAATAGTCATATAGTGTGGGGTACACTGTATTCTCTAGATTAATTGCTAGACCATGGATTCTAGTAAAGATTACCTTTTAGCCAAAATTTCCAAGCTGACCACCAACAATAATCAATCAGACTTCTCCCATTTCTGCATGCACAGAGTCCATACATGGATGCATGTTGATCTACCATTGTGCTGTCACCTATAGGTGCGTTCTCACCCTCTTACCATGGATGAGCTACAGAGAAGCCTCATGAACCCTACCACAATCTATGCTGAGTATGATGTAAGCTGCTGAATGTGTGGGCCCCACAAACAAACTAGACTGGGTCTAAGTTAACCCCGGGGGGAGGGTATTGCAGCATGAGATTATCTGAGGGAGGGGGGTTAAATTGAAAATACTGCCCTCCTACTAGTAAGCTCGCTTGGTGGGGGGGGGGGGGGGGGGGGGCTATGGCAGCTGAAGCAACCCCCCCCCATCCTTAAGCCTCAACCTACATCAATTTCAGTTGTATTATAGGCAAAACAACTGATTGCCATTGTACAGAAGGAAAACATTACGTGAATTGTCGAAGAGTATGTATATCTGGGTGTCATTACAAGCAACAAACTAATTTGCCATGATGTACATTGTACACACTAATGGCTATATATAACCTGTTACCTAGGCAACATATAAGAATCTTGCTCATATCTCTCTTCTACAGAGATGTTGCCTAGGTAACAGGTAACAGGTTATATAATAGTTATATCCCTCCCTGGGGTGTGGTCTTGCACATTGGTGTCGTACGCCCGACACCAATGTGCAAGACCACACCCCAGGGAGGGATATAACTATTACATAGATATCACCTCATCAGTGGAAAATTACGATTATGATTAGCATGACAAAATCATAAAATAGGCCCAGTCCAGTGTGCTGTCTTTCTCCAATTTTTAGCCTGTCCGGGACTCTTTATCAGGCCACACCCCTTACTACCATTTTCACACACATACACACACACCCACCCCTCCCTCCACTACCTCCCAACCTTACCACTCTGTGTACACTTTCACATAGACCATCCCCTCAAACATGGTGACCATGGCAGAGGTTCCTCCCGGTGCAGAGGAGAAGAACAGATACAAGGATGTACTGCCCAGTAAGCTCCCCTCCCTCTCTTTCTCTCCCTCCCTCCTCCCTCCTTCCCTCCCTCCCTTCCTCCGTCCGTCCGTCCGTCCGTCCGTCCCTCCCTCCCTCCCTCCCTCCCTCCCTCCCTCCCTCCCTCCCTCCCTCCCTCCCTCCCTCCCTCCCTCCCTCCCTCCCTCCATTCCTCCCAGTATAGTCAATACAAGAAGTTCATATTCTCCCTCATACAGATGCACCTACACGTGTGGCTCTCTTCCTCAAGTTTGGGGTGGCTAACTCCGACTACATCAATGCCAACTTTATCAGGGTAAGCAGATGACTTTATAATATTATAGGGTTTTGTATAGTTGTGTATGTCTTTGTTAAATGACCCAGTCCAAAAAAAATCATGTATACCACTGTTACTATGGCAATGACAATGATAAATGAATGAAGCAGCAAAACTGTAAGAATGTTAAAACTGATATAGCTATGCTTTGGAATGATTTCATACGCAAATTAACTCTATTCTATTTGCAATTGTCAAAAAAGCCAGAACCACACCTAGTCCCTTAATGAGACCTGAGTGCTTTTGTTCCCTCCCCCTCCCCCATGATATCCAATGCAGGGCTACCACAACACGGCCAAGGCATACATTGCTACCCAGGGCCCTATGTACTGGACAGTAGCTGACTTTTGGCGGATGGTCTGGGAGCAGCGGTCTTCCTCCATCATCATGGTTACCAGCCTGGAGGAGAGGGGGATGGTGTGTAGGGGAGTGTGTGTGTGTGTGTGTGTGTGTGTGTGTGTGTGTGTGTGTGTGTGTGTGTGTGTGTGTGTGTGTGTGTGTGTGTGTGTGTGTGTGTGTGTGTGTGTGTGTGTGTGTGTGTGTGTGTGTGTGTGTGTGTGTGTGTGTGTGGAGGGAGGTGGATGTGAAGTGTGCGGGTATGGAGTGTGTAGTTTTTGAGGAGGGAAAACAGTACGGAGTACATGCAGAATACATTGCATTCAATTTTAGATAGCAAAAATCATGGCATTAAGTGTGTCGGCACATTAGCTCTTCTGAAAGTATTCTGTAGTTATCAGTCTATATTAGCTATGTATTGATGTGTACACTGACAATGTGACTGCAGATAAAGTGTGCACGCTACTGGCCAGACACAAGTGTGTCCCATAGCACAGTGTACGAGGACCTGGAGGTTATCGTTCGGAGGAGAACCCCCACAATGGACTACACTACCACCAACTTCCTAATCAGGCATAGAGAGGTAAGGGGGTTCAGCTAGTTAGCTGAATAGCAAGATATGACCCGCCATTTCTTTCCAATTCTTGATGTGTGAGGAACATCTAAGCTGACCAAGCCGCATGGGTCAGTAATGAAAGAAGTGAAACAGAAGATTGGGGTGCATTGTTTAGACTTTGAATACAACACTTGTTGTGTGTTGTTGTTGTTTCATTTTAGTACACACACACACACACACACACACACACACACACACACACACACACACACACACACACACACACACACACACACACACTCACACACACACCACATGCACACAAACACCCTCATGAGCAGAAGATGGTATCTCGTGAGGTGACTCATTTCTGGTTCACATCATGGCCAGACCATGGGGTACCTCACACCACGCAGCCAGTACTCAACTTCATCCTGCATGCAAGGAAACACATGAGGGACCTGCCAGGACCAACAGTAGTACACTGCAGGTTTGAGAGCAATGCATGAGGGACATGACAGGGCTGACAGTAGTACACTGCAGGTTTGAGAGTAATGCATGAGGGCTGACAGTAGTACACTGCAGGTTTGAGAGCAATGCATGAAGGACATGACAGGGCTGACAGTAATACACTGCAGGTTTGAGAGCAATGCATGAAGGACATGACAGGGCTGACAGTAGTACACTGCAGGTTTGAGAGCAATGCATGAGGGACATGACAGGGCTGACAGTAGTACACTGCAGGTTTGAGAGTAATGCATGAGGGACATGACAGGGCTGACAGTAGTACACTGCAGGTTTGAGAGCAATGCATGAAGGACATGACAGGGCTGACAGTAGTACACTGCAGGTTTGAGAGCAATGCTGACAGTAGTACACTGCAGGTTTGAGAGCAATGCATGAGGGACATGACAGGGCTGACAGTAGTACACTGCAGGTTTGAGAGCAATGCATGAGGGACATGACAGGGCTGACAGTAGTACACTGCAGGTTTGAGAGCAATGCATGAGGGACATGACAGGGCTGACAGTAGTACACTGCAGGTTTGAGAGCAATGCATGAGGGACATGACAGGGCTGACAGTAGTACACTGCAGGTTTGAGAGTAATGCATGAGGGACATGACAGGGCTGACAGTAGTACACTGCAGGTTTGAGAGCAATGCATGAGGGACATGACAGGGCTGACAGTAGTACACTGCAGGTTTGAGAGTAATGCATGAGGGACATGACAGGGCTGACAGTAGTACACTGCAGGTTTGAGAGCAATGCATGAGGGACATGTGAAATAGAAAATCTCAAAACTGAACTACATGATTGTGTACATATGGTGCATGAGTTATAGCCCTTTGGTTTATCACAGTACATAGTGTTGTTGATGCAACCAAAAAAAAATTTTTTAAATGGGGTAGGCCTGGGAATGAGGATAAGTCCCAGGCCTACCACATACTACACTTTCCTCTCCTAGTGCTGGTATCGGTCGGACAGGGGTATTCATCGGTGCTGATATTGGGATGCAGCAGCTTGAGGAGACGGGAGAGGTGGATGTACTGAGGATAGTCTCTACCATGCGGCAGGACAGGGGAGGGATGGTGCAGACCAGGGACCAGTACCTCTTTCTGCATCAGGTGTGTGTGTGTGTGTGTGTGTGTGTGTGACAAAGGAAGCAAACCTGCAAGTCTCCTCACTGTACTGACAGTTTAGTATAGACTACCTCAATTGGAACAACACCAGTCTTTAACTGAGGAAATCCCATCACGCAGCACCTAATAATCTATTTTAACACTGAAATTTTTCTGATTTGCAGTAACTAAACTGAATATAGAGGCTGATACCATAACAATAGAAAATCGCAAAAAAAATTATAATCGTAAGCTGGCTATTAATATCCCGTAAATTACACAAACAACTAGCTTCTTATGTACAGTAGCTATGTGACCCATCCTTGTATTGTCCCGTAAATTACACAAACAACTAGCTTCTTATGTACAGTAGCTATGTGACCCATCCTTGTATTGTCAGGTGCTGCTGGACTACTCTCACAACCTGGACCGGCTCAGGAGCCCCTACCACGACCAGTATCACTACCGAGGTTGCCTGCAGACAACACAAGAGGAGGAAGAGGAAGTAGAGGAAGAGGGGGAAGAGGAGGAATACGAGAGTGGTATCAGGAGTGGAGACAGCCAGACTGCTCTGACTTAATATGTTCTTACGTATACTAGCTACCACTAATTTAACTATGGAACCAATAATCCTCTGGTGTCATGTCATGTTGCTTGCATGGTAACCAGTGTTTAATTACACTTGTAAGCATCCATGGCTCTGTCCAATGCACTTGTATCCTACATGCACTTAATAAAAACAAACAAAAAGGAACAGGTGAAACACTTTTGGTTATTGCATGTGCTGGTTTTCTTGAACCAGACTCAAGCATTGCAAGCTACAGGGGTGCGTAAATGTAGCAACAATGACACAAGAAGACTACCAAACTGCTGCATGCTGGTCTCGGTCTGGGCACAAGACTAGCTGCATGCAACCTCATGCAATGACATCTTTCTCTATTAGAAATGAGCAACCGGCCAATTCCTTCACTGTCAGTTATCAGTCAGTATTATTGGAAGTTGCAACTTTGGCACACTGCACAGCAGTACCACATCCTTCAACTTTCACTCAAGTGTAAAAGTTACTGCTGCACTTGCAAGAAACTTGCTGTCCAGTGTCCAGAGGAATGTCACTATTTCTAACAAGTAATTTACCAGGGCTCTATACCTCGCTACCATACTCTACCTGGTTTTAACTGTAGCGTGATTCTACACCGCTCCACCGACTACCCCTGGCCAGCACTCCGCTAGTACCCCGCCCACCACCTATGTGCATGTGACGTGCTACTTCCGTCTAGCCTGCAAATTTGGCCCTTGTGGATCTGTTTCATATTAGCACAAAGATCGTCGCTGTTGGAGAATCATAGCCATGGCGCAGCTGGCTGCCCCTCTCCCGGACGAGGTAGACGTCGATACGATGACGCTGACGCGATTCGTTCTGAACGAACAGCGCAAGATAGAGGGTGCCACAGGCAGCTTGACTCTGCTATTGAATTCGCTGCTGACCGCCATCAAGGCCATCTCGTCTGCAGTAAGGAAGGCTGGATTTGCAAACCTGTGAGTGACAAGTTATAATGTGGCGATAGTTGTAACTTGATCCCAGGTTCTGATGTGAAGCGTGAGAGTGCAGGCTGCAGCTCAGAGTTGGTTTAATGGGGCGTGGCTTAATTTGTATAATTCTTGAGGGCAACAGACAGAGTGCAACTGCGTGTAAAATGCAGGCTAGGGAGTGCTACACCTAGTCTCGTATAGCCAGACTCTTGCCGGAAAGGGATAGTCTAGTACACTGCCCATATAAAACTTGTTCCAACATCCATTCCAACTCAGGTGTGTGAGATAAGGCCAGGCAAACTTGATGGAAGCTTCTTCTTGTTATCTTTCAATCATGTGTCACTAACTGTAGGTAGCCTCGTTCCCAGGCTCTCCCCTCGCCCCGACGAAAAATAAAAACGGAGGGGGAGAGCCTGGGACCGATTCGCACGTGATATCGCGGCACGACGACATCACAGCAATAATTACAAAAGTCGTGATGCAATTATGCAGCCACGTGATTGGCTGACTCGAACAGCTACGATATACTATTGAAACAAGTGAGCTGTGACTGCGTCGGTGAGACCTCGGCACGGGTCAAACAGCAGCGACGGCGGAGAAGTACCCAGTACGTAGGAAAAACTTTGCCTATTTACTGTTACCATGTTCCGCTTTAAAAAAAAATTGCTATGAGGCTATGAAGGAAGACTTTAGTTGGCTAGCGCTACACTCTGGCGTACAAAATAAACTCACAACCACATTTTAAAGCTCCAACATAGCTACACAACAATAAACGAGTTGTAGTAACAAACTCCTGAGCTGAGAGTACTTCGCGGTCTTCACGTGAGTGACGTTTCAGGTTATTTAATGGTTAGTGCAAAGTCGTCATGCCGCGATATCACATGCGAATCGGTCCCAGGCTCTCCCCCTCCGTTTTTATTTTCGTCGGGGCGAGGGGAGAGCCTGGGAACGAGGCTAAACTGTAGGAGATTGATGTAGCATAGTCTCGCTGGGGAAATAAGCACCTTCGCAGCCACAGCGTTTATATTATGCCACTATAGGCCTCACTCACACTAGATACGCTGCAATTATCGTAAAGCAACATTAACTCTGTGTTGCGCACCTACTTAGGCCAGGCAAACTAGATTTATTGTTTCGCATCAGTGCCCACTTCGTCTGAGACCTGCCGCCTCAACTGTCATTATCGCCTTACAAGCAATGACACACACACTTTTAATGGCTGTAGTGCCGTGGATATTCCGTGAGGTTAATAATCTTGGTGCCTCTGTACAAATGACCACACCAACATTAGTCCTGACTCCTTAACACTAGCTGATGAATTGGTATGAGTACAATATAGATTAACAACACTATACCCTTCCCTTACCTCTTCATCAAGCCCTCCACCTCCAGCTGCTGCAAATTTCAGTAAATCAGTGATCTCATAGTAACCTGAGAGATACAAACAGGTTCTTGACATTTGCTTAGCAACAACTGAGATGGCTTCATTCCCAAGCCATTCAAAATTCATCTCAAATGGGCCTGGGAATGAGGCTACAACTGAGATAGCTCACAATCAGGCAACTCCATTAAATCATGTTCTGATCACCACCTTCATTACTTCAAGCATCTGACAAAAAATATTTTGCACCTGTGCAATAGCACAGTATTCTGAACTGGGAATTTTGCTAGAACATGAATTGACGTAATAGTATTGAGTGCTAGTTCCGACTGCTTTCAAGTGAACACCACGGTGAACAATGATCGTTTTAGTAAGTCGCTTCAGTACTAAAGTCCTATAGTGAATAGCACATTTACGTTTAAAGTTGTGGTTTTAGGAGTTTGATCTTTAACTTGATAGCTACCATACCACTTCTCCTGCAATACTAATACACTGCTGAGTCTCTTCAGTCCCTCCCTCCCTCCCTCTCTCCCTCCTTTTTCTCTCTACTCTCTCTCTCTCCCATACACAGGGGCACTGCAGTAGGTAATACAAACGTGCAGGGTGAGGATGTGAAGAAACTGGATGTGCTAGCTAACGACCTCTTCATCAACATGCTCAAGTCTTCCTTTGAGGTAAATCCCATTTACTGAATATTTCAAAACACAGTAGTTTTGCAGCTGCCTCGAATCTTTCTGCTGCAAGCCAACTTATGTTATCACGTGCTGTACTTTGCAGCTACTGTAGCTGTCTAATAACCTTGTGCCCAGACCCCACCTTCTCATGAGGGAAAAGATTCTGATTCCATGGCTTTTTCCTTGGCCCAGTGACTTAGGTAGGGCTCTGGTATGTGGAATGGCCAATCACAGCAAAATTATAAGTTCATTATGACATTGTATGAATGAAGTAGAACAGACAGCACTGGCAAGTACATACGATTCAACACGCCATTTCCAAAGATTACCATCAACAGTTGGAAGCCAGCTACCTGCCATTTTGGTCCCACCCCTTGAAGGTTAAGCTTGATGTACTGTATAAGAGCGCATAAGAACGGGCGGATAGAGTAAGAGCGTGTAACTCCATAAAATTTGAAACCGGTCGGAATTTACAGCCAGTACAAGTAACACGTACTGGGCATGCTGTGTAGACATAAGGCATTGTTGCTAAGCACATGACCGGGTGTTCTATTTTTAGTACAGTTCAATAATTTTGACCGGACTACGGGCTTCTATTGGAGTTACACGCTCTTACTCTAGCCGCCCATTCTTATGCGCTCTTGACTGTAACCAAACCCTTTCTCACTTAGTGGGGGATGAGACCAGCTGTCTAACAGGCTTTCATTAATTTTGCTTTTGTCAGTGGCTGTCTTAGCAGGAAGAGAAGGTTGAAGGAGGGAGAGAGGAGGGAGGAAGGAATGTTTGCTGTTAGGACTATAACATTGTGATAAGTTTGACCTCCAGACCTGTGAGCAATGTGCCCGCCTGCCCATGTTACTTAAGGAAGTGTGAAAATCCTCCTCCCTCACTTGTCTCCCTTCGCAGGTGGGTGTGATGGTGTCAGAAGAGAATGAGAAGTGTATCGAGGTGGCAGCAGCAGAGAGGGGACGCTATGTCGTGGCCTTCGACCCCTTGGATGGGTCCTCAAACATCGACTGTCTGGTCTCAATTGGATCCATTTTTGGAATCTGGAGGAAAGTATGTTGGCTAAAGCCTAAAGAGAAGAGGTTCATTGCTCTGTTACTAAAGTTTGGCAACCCCTCCCCTTCCTCCCTGGAGAGTAGATGATCATTCTTTTTCCTTCCCATTTCTCTGTTCCCCCTCCCTCTTCCTTCTTCCCTTCATTTTCTCCCTCCCTTCTCTTTCCATCCTCCTCCCTCTCACCCTCTCCTTCCTCCTCTCTTTCTCCCTCTCCCTTCCTCCATCCTTGTCCCCTTCCAAACCTCCGAGATATGTGAGGGCCCAGCCTGTGAGGCAGATCTCCTCCAATGTGGCAGACAGATGGTTGCGGGTGGCTACGCCCTCTATGGCAGTGCCACCATGATTGTGCTCTCCACTGGCAAAACTGTGAATGGGTTCACTCTTGATCCTGTGAGTACAGGTTTTCTTGAAATTTAGCCCTCTTCTGTTTCATTCCCTCCTCCCTCCTCTCTCCCTCCTTCAACCTTCTCTTCCTTCCACATGTCTTCCCTCTTGTGTACTTTCACTCTCCCTCCTCTGCCTCCCCATCCTTTCTCCTCGATCCTCCCTGCCTCGCACACATTTTCAATCTTATCTCCTCTGTCTCCTCTCTTCTCTCTCTCATCTTCCTCTTTCACTGCTTCCTGTCCTTCCCTCTCTCTTATTCTTGTTCTTCCTCTTCCTTCTCTTTCCCCTTTTTCTCTCCCCCTCCCCACTTCTCTTCTCTCTCCTTCCTCCCCCTCCCCCTCCCCCTTCTTCCCTCCTTACCTTCCTCTCTCTCCTTCCTCCACCACCCCAGTCCATTGGTGAGTTTGTCCTCACAGACCCAGACATGAAGATCCCCAAGCGAGGTAAGATCTTCTCCATCAACGAAGGTTACACCCAGTATTGGGACGACTCTGTCAAGGAGTACATCAGACAGTGCAAGTACCCCAAGGTGAGGAGGACAAAGTGGGTTTGATTAAGGAAGAAGGGTACACATCTTACAGTAGCTGGTGCCCTAGCCTTGTTCCTAAGCTTCATGCAGCATGTAGCTGCAACCAGCTTGTGGTTACTTGCCATACGAAAAAGTGGGAAGAGCTTGGTACATAATCTTACATGCACAATATCAGGATAGAAAGGATGATGATAGAAAGGATTCAGTTGTGTGTGGGTACACAGCGTACCACATGTATCTAGCTAGTGGGGAGCAACTGTCATACCCACCAAGTGTTAAGTGTGTACAGGTTGAACAACACACAAAATGTTGTCTTTTTTTTTTGTTCTAAAAACTTGGCCTTTTTTAAATTATTATGTCCTGATCTCGTGAGATTATGTACCAGGCCCTCTCCCACTTTTCCATACTGCAAGTGACGAAAAGCTGGGCGGGGCCTGGGAACAAGGCAATGCACAATGTACCTGGTGCAAAGCATGCATAAAAAACTTAGTTGGTCTTCTGTGACAGCATGTGACAGAGGGATGACGATGAAGCAAGGATCACTAACCTATCTCCCAATCGTATTGTCTGCAGGAGGGGAAGGCTCCAATGGGGGCTCGTTACGTGGGCTCCATGGTAGCCGACATGCATCGGACACTCAAGTATGGAGGTATCTTCATATACCCTGCCACCAGCAAGAGCCCCAGTGGAAAGGTACCAAGTGCTAGTGCCCACAACATCCTCATCTTTGACAAGAGCGCATGATGACGTCATTTTTTATTGCGGAGGGCCTAGGGAGCCGGAGGAGGAAGAGCGGCAAAAATTCGAAACAGGCAGAATCTCCCGCGTGTACTAAAAATAGAACACACCTTCGCACAAGTTCGCAGTTTCACGATCTACGACCTCACAACGCGGTGTTACCCTCGTAGTCAACAAGATGTGAACGCTCCAAGCTTACCTGGCAAGTTTTACCTACACAGGAACGGTTGTCGGCCCTTCCTGACGCGAGGAACTTTGTGTTACGATGTATCCACGCCTGACAGTCGAAAAGGGTCGCGTAGCCTTTCAGCCAAACTCTTGAGCATCTTCTTGGGTAACGCGGGGTCTTATCCAACCGATAAGCCTCCAACTCGATTGCTTTGCAGCTACTTTTACTCACGCTTCACCCGCACACTAGCTAGTCTCGCGGAGCCAGACTCTCACACGAGAGTCTGGCTCCGCGAGACTACACACTAGCTATACAACTCGACCGGATGTGCTATTTATAGTACACGCGGGAGATTCTGCTTTCACCACGGCCAGAATAGGAAGTTACACGCTCTTCCTCCTCCTAGGCCCTCAGCTCCGCAATAAAAAATGACGTCATCATCCACTCTTGTCTTTGAACATAGCTCTTCTCACCCTCTCACCACTGACAGCTAACCTTCACCCACACACTTGCACACATACATTCTTCCCCCTTTACACACACACACACACACACACCACGCACACACACACACACACACACACCACGCACACACACACACACCACCAGCTTCGGCTACTATATGAGTGTAACCCCATGGCCTATGTGATTGAAAATGCTGGTGGGAAAGCCCATAGTGGTGTGAAACCTACCCTGGACATCCAGCCGACCTCCATCCACCAGAGGGCTCCCATCTTCATCGGCTCCGAGGAGAACGTGAATGACTACCTCCGGGTGAAAGAGGAGTGTGAGCAGAAGAAGGAAGCAGCAAAGAAGTGAATCAGCCATTTTATCAATTTTGCAGGGAACAATTTTACAGTAGACAAATCATGTATTGCTGCAGACTATCATAATTTTTTTCTATGAAATTTTACAATCGTACACATCATGGAAGTTTATCGTGTTCGACCATCAACGGCTCAGTAGTATTGTTACATGTAGTATTTTTTCCACCTTGTTTAGACCCGTAATGACTATAAGGGTAGGGAGAAAGGCTAAATTTACTTTAGGTTTGTAGGAACCTTCAAGTGCTACAAAACTTAATGTTCGGTTAACTTTATTTACCTCAGAAGAACACGGTTCTTCAAAGTGAGTTGAAATCATGGTTTCGGCATTTCAACAATGTTGTGTTGCATTTTGCTGGAAAGCATGGGAAATGTGCACAATATGCATAGTTCTGTGCCAATTCATGACGTGTTCATTAGTAAGGTTTAATAGTCAGGGTTTTCAAGCCAGTGAACAGCATGCTGTCTACAATGCCAGAAATGGAACTCGTACAACACAAAAGGAGGATTTTCTAAGCTCATTAGTGCAAAGGTAAGAATGGCCCACCCAGTGCCAACCAAGGCCTTTTTACAGCCAAGTGCAACAGTCACCATGATTGAGCTTTTGCCACAGCCATGTGTAAACTCACCCTCCTCCCCGTCACATTTGGCATACAATCTTTTCCAAAGCTAATGACATCACACTGCACAAACCTGATAACAAGTACACTCAGCATTCATGGTTAAAGAGTTAACCCTTTAGCTACCAAATACATAAACAGAGACGGGAATTAAAGTGGGGTTATAATGGAGGCCCTTATACAATAAAATATCGGAGTGGAGATATAAAATGGAGTAAAAATGATTGTGTCAGCACCAGTTGGGCATCTCTCAGTGATGTATTTTCTTAGGAGTCATCTGCTTGTAGTGTTGCCGCTCAACAAAACGAACCTGGAAAACCATGGTGAAGTGGGAAGATGGAAGAGCTACGTGTACTCAATATGTACAGTAAAACCTCCGAACAAAGGACACACATTGGGGACGGGCCATTTTGTGCCTTGTAGAGAGGTTGTCCTCTTCTCAGAGGTTTTCTATTGGAAAGTCCTAAAAGACAAATAACTAACACTTAAGTCTTTTTAAAATGTTAATATATTCTTTCAATTGCAAGATGGCAAGAGCAATACTACTTGCATAAAAAAAAGTATGGTTACAATTATGACAACAGTAACAAAATAAACACTCGATTGTTATTTGTACGTAACCGCTCATTTGCGAGTACAGTCGAAAGGATGACCGCTGCGTATCTGGAATATACGGAGGTATCTGTTATGGGCATTCGGTATACTTCCAGTAGGTGTGGTAATGTGTGCTCGGGCTGTTGAACATGACATGGTCGCATTTTTGGACCTCTCCGTTGCTGTAGCATGGCAAGAAAGGCTAGCACGATAAGCAACAGTGCCAATATAATGCCCAGTCTTTGAATCTAGCGATGGTAGCGCACAATCTTACGAAAGCCGTCGACAAGCGTTCACATTATGTACAAAACTATTGGTGGGTGTAGTTTCACTGTCCGTTTTCGGGGGTAATTTTGTATTGGCTAAGGTGCGTCTGGGGCTCATCAGTGTCCATTGTTCGGAGTTGAGAGGTGTCCGCTTCTCGGAGGTTCGAAATGTATCAGTGTTATGGTAAAATCAATCAGGGGCAAGTGATCTGTCCGCTGTACAGAAGCTGTCCGCTTTTCGGAGAGTCCGTTATTATAGGTTTTACTGTATACCCTAATGTCATCTTTGGTATCAGCACCAACATTTAGGAACTTTCTCTCATTCTCCTCTCTCCCTGTCTTCTCCCTGTCCCCTTGTCTTCCCCTCCCCTTACCTTCCCTTCTCTTCTCTTCTTCTCCCTCCCTTACCCTCTTCTCCCTTCCTCCCCCTCCCTCCCTCCCTCTCCTCTCCCTCTCCTCTCCTCTCCCTCCTTTCCCTCCCCCCTTCCTTCCCCTTCCCTCCCCTCCCCCCTTCCCTCCCTTCCCTTCTTCCCCCTACTTTCCCCTCCTCTCTTTTCCTCCAACTCACCATGTACTCCTCTTTCAGAGCAGTTATAATAGAAGTTGAGTACTTTTCCAGCATCTCTGGCAGCTCAAAGTGGTAGACATCACGGAGATTGCCAACCTGACAAGAGACAAGGTACGGTGACAACCAGTGAAGGTACGACTGATTCCAACACTAATGACACCACAAATGTCACATGACAGTGGGAGTGTACATTATAGCATTATTGGCTTTCAAGCTATGTGAGGCCACGGGCCTATTGAGCTGCCAATGGCCATGACTTTTGCAGTCAATGTGCCCTTGGTGAGAGTTTGTACTGGCATGCCTTCTTTAAAACCTGTACAGGCATTTTCCTGTGAGTGGCCTTTTCAATATCGTAAGTCCTACACACATTAGGGCAATGCTTTGCTTCACAAGTAGGACAGCTGGAGGGCCAGGTGGCCTAGAACCACAAGTGCCATAAGCAAAGAAAAGGGTCGGCCCAAGATAGTAGATGAGGTAACTACATCCTATGCCAGTCTCGCAGAGCCCGACTCTCTTCATGTGAGAGGCTGCCCCCGTAAGACTAGTCCTATGTTTAGATAGTAGATGTGGCACTCTGCTAGTACTTTTCCTGTCTTCATGGCCGGCATGGAACACTAGCTCAAAACATTGATGAACTGAAGATCTGCAACCACCAAGTACTGGCACGAGTTAGTTAGCTGCAGTTTATGTGACAACCAAATAAAAAAGCCCCACACAAAGGTAGCTTTGTATACACACACATAACCAGGTCAGACATGGTCACACCCCATAATTTCTGCCAGAGAGAGAAGGGTTAGCCAGCTCCAGGGAAATGGTCATGAGTGGCATTATCAGAACAAATTACCAGTCTTCCAGCCGGGGTGATGTCTGGCTCAAGAGACTGAGACCAAGTTGGTGGTGTTTAAACTCCCCTTCGATCCCACACCCGTTCTAAGCTGTTTATGAGCTGTGTATATACCTGGCCATGGTCAATAAAGCCGTATTTTCTGGCCAGTTCTTCCGCCACTATCGGTCCCCCCTCCACCAGTACAGCCCAGCTGTTTGAGTATTGCTTCTCCGAGCTTGTGGTCGGCACAAGTAGTGCCGCCACCATCAAGAGACACAAAACCCGCCTGAACAGAGACGTCTTCATAATTTCTCTACCTGTAGTCAAGGTGAAATTCATTGAGCCCCCGACTAAAACTTCCGTTCCTGCCCCCGTCCAGCCGCGTATCAGTCCACAGGTTCAAAGGTCATAGCGTAAGTACCGTGTGGCGTAGCCTCGTTCCCAGGCCCGGAACGAGGCTACGTGTGGCGGTGCTGGCGTGGGTACTGAAATTACAAGGCAACAAGATGAACGTAGCATGGCTTTTGTACAAACATCGAATGACAAAATAGTAACTGTTTGTAGCCTTTATGAATGATGCCACACCATGCTGCTGTTAATCTATGAATAGAACACAAGCGTAACACAGACTATACGGCATCCAAACATCGTGTTGGCTTCTGAACATGTGCCAATTGTGGTACATAAAAGCCAACACTAATATGAGCTGGCTGTTTTGTTTTTGTTTTGAGAAGGAGCATAACTAGCTAGAAAAATGAATCTATGTAGTGTCGGATTCATAGTAACACTGGCAGTACTTTGCAAATTTGTTGAGTGTCGTGTAGACCATGAAAGCTTACAAATGGGCATGGGATATTCTAATACATTTGCAGTACAACTGAGAGGTGGACTGCAAGCAGCAGAAAAAGTTGCTCGCAAATACAACTTCCAGAACCGTGGAAAGGTGCGCTGTGAGGATAAAATAATGGGGTTAAGTAGCTAAAATATACATTGTGGCACAGTAAAAGCATTGAAGCAGAGTCTGTGTGGGCTTGGTACATGTGTAAAGGGTGGAAGGATAAAGTCAGAATATTTGGCCACAGATGAGAATGGTTACATTGCAAGGAATATGACAGTTGCATAGCCGAGTGGGTGACTTTGCACTTTTTTTTCAGGGAGATATGGTTGATTGTTCATACCTGTACAGCTATGCTTCAGGTGTGACTACTTCAATGCAATGATAAGACTAGCTATCCTCATAATATTAAATCCCTACAGATTGGGAATCTTGACAATGTTTATCTCTTTGAACTGGTGCCTCCTGCAAGCAATGACAGAAAGTCGCTGCAGTCAGTAAAGGAGATTACATCCTCAGACACCAGCTCTCAGCTACCAAGGGTAACCCCAGAGGAGAGACTCAAGCATGAAGCAGGGGTATGTGGGTGAACACGAATATCATGTCTCTAAAATGTCATAGAGATACCCACGTACATGAATGACTGTATAGCTAAAGGATGTTAAAATGCTATGGGTTAAGCGTATCGATCACTGAGATCTCTGAGGAAACCAAACATGACAACAGCAAAATTTATCTCCTGGGAAATCACCGAGACTGTATCATAGTATTTCAATGTAGCTAACTGTAGAGAGGTAAGCAGGTGGTGCGTGTGTATTCAGGTAGCAGAAACTTTGTCCTATTACTTATAGGTCATGCACCTTCCGTATTAGGTAACATGAGCTTGCAAAGATGACTTCACTCTGCCATGTCCCTGAGACAACACCCCGTTTAAGTTAGAGGAACATCATACTTCTTGTTTATTAGTTGGCACCAAGCAACAATGGAGTCATTATCCATTGGTCATTCATGTATTGTACTAGGTTGGCTTTGTTGAGCACCAGAAATTGCTGATGCGAGCCAAACGAGGATATTCACCACCGACTGACCCAAGGTGGAATGATCAGTGGTCGTTGGTGAGTTATGCATGCATGCTGAACCGGGGTGACATCTAGCCTTGTCTTTTAACAGGAAGATGTTATTCAATGATTGTTCATAACTACATACCTGGTATTGGCATGACCATGAGTCATCCTATGTACAACAAAAAGCCTAATGGATCCCTTACTTTATGCACTAGCCCAGCTACATATATAGAACGTTGACCATAGTTGTCTCCATTGATTTGGATTAGCAACCTCAAATGCTACTTTTATGTGGCAGGAAATCCCATTGATAAGAACTACATTACCAAAATGTTTGGCAATACAATTCATGAAAAACTTCTAAAAAAACATCTATTAGATTGTCACCTATATAGCTACTGTGTAGGCACTTATACATGGTTCTTTATAGTGATCATCTCTGTGTGCAGCTGAACACTGGACAGGTGGGTGGTGTGCCAGGTCATGACCTGAACGTGGAGCCAGCATGGATACAGGGGATCACAGGAAAGGGAGTGGTGGTGGCAGTGGTTGATGACGGTTAGTTTTGGCCTTGTTTTCTCCCTACATTCCAGGCCTCTTTCCAAGCCTGACAAGTGAGAAGATGTCGTGTACAGGTGGCATCACAGGCTCTGAAATGTCTTTCTTGCTTGCAAATCATCATGCACCCACAATAGTACTGCATGCTGTACAAGTGTTTTACAGTGAATCATGCACTTCACACATTTATAGCCAACATCTGTACTACAATTGTATGCATGCATAGTACTTGACAGCCAACACAGTCCAATGTCTACTTGTGTCTGAGAACTGGCTGTGAGACAAAACTATGGACTATTCAAATCTCCCATGGCAAAACATGCAGCAAAAACACAAACAATGATGCATGTACACAAGGCTGTGGATGCTTGTAGCTCAGGCATCTACAAAACACTTGAAGAACTGTGTGTTTGTCATAGTACATGTGTACTGAAATGGTTTCTTTCCGTACATACCTCCAGGGATTGTGTATTCACACCCTGATCTCAGCCAGAACTTTGTAAGTGGACATATAAGTGACAGCTATAAAATTAGTGCCCTTTAGGGGAAATGTAGTATCGACTGTAATTACAACCAGAGCTACCCTTTCTATACTACACAATACTATATGTTTGCTATGCAACTAGAACTAGGTATGTTGTGTTGAGGAAGAGAGAGGACAAAATTATTTAACCTAGTGTCACAGTAATGTATACGCAGACAAGGGTCAAGAACTGGCCGTTCACACATATTAGCAACTATTCAACAAGCACAGATCTAAATAATGTAGACAGTATCACTAGTTGGTATGTGTTAGCAGGAACCTATATATAATAATCAGGATTAACAAGGTGTAGAGAAGATGATGTGGTCATCAGGTGCCTCTGTTGTCTAAATACATTACTTGACCAAGGAGACCATTTACATCTTGATCTGAAACATATCGAACCTAATACTTCATGCCACTTTTAAGAGTTAGTTAGATGAATACTTTCATTGTGCGATGTTTGCAGGATGCTGAAGGGAGTTATGATTTTGTGAGTCGTGACCGTGATGTAATGCCAGGGTTCAGTGAAGGCAGGCAAAACAATCATGGAACCAGCTGTGCAGGGGAGATTGCAATGGTCAAAAACAATGGTGTGTGTGGTGTTGGAGTGGCCTACAACTCCAAAATAGCAGGTTTGCAGTGAAAGTAAATGCCAACCCTAACAGCAGCTGTATAGTCATTTTCATTTCGAATTTCCACCAAAATACACATGTACCCCGGTACACAAATTTGAAAAATTGACTGGCATCATGTGCCAATTGAGATGGGTGTGGCTGCCACCGATAGGGTTACTAATAGAATTTATTACTATGCATATATATATATGCAGCTGTTTGCTTGTTCGCCATAGGGCTACGGCTGTTGTCGCAAATGACAACTGATGCAACAGAAGCAAGTACCTTGGGCTACAAAATGCATCACATTCAGATCTATAGCAACAGTTGGGGACCATATGATTATGGATTTCTAGTGGAGGGACCAGGTCCACTGCTCAAAGCAGTTTTGGAGAATGGAGTGAAAAAGGTACATGCTTTTACATTTCATTGACAGCTTTTCAGAGTGGAAGGTTGTCTGCTGCAAACATGTAGTAGCAAATTTAAAAGCTAGCTCTACTCAAAGGTGTATGAGTGAGGGAGTTAATTAAGCCCCCTTCTTAATCAAGCTACTATAGTCCACAGCCACTAAACAGTTCAGTGTGTAGCTACACTGAGATGACCAACGGTCATAACATTCCAGCCAATCTGAAGGGCAATGGTTGCTATAGGCACTGCTTGAACAGCAAAGGTTAATGATGTGCATGTGAAGGGAATCCCCAGACTCCATTGTGGTTCTAACAATTATGGTGCAATTTGTAGATACTTACCGATTTGCATATATGGCATTTTTATGATGGTTTTGTGGATCAAACTTATGGTGGGACATCCCTTGCCTACGTCATTACATTTAGCTATCCTAATATAGTCTAATTACCCCCTAGCTAGATATGTATACCTGATCATCCAAGTGAAGGAGTATAAATCATATTAAGTACAAAGTACAGTGGTTTTGTCCTCTACAATAGTTTAGTATTCAATTATAAGACGGAAGGAGATATTCTTTGTTGTAATTTTCAGGGTCGAAATGGGAAGGGCTCTATCTATGTATGGGCAGCAGGAAATGGTGGACACAAGCAGGATTCATGTGCTACTGATGGCTATGCCTCCAGTATTTATACCATTGCTGTGGGCTCTGTAGACCAGCACGGACACCGTGCTTACTATGATGAAGTGTGCACAAGCAAAATGGCTGTGACATTCAACCACAACACTGGAAATGCCAAGAGGAAGCAGATTGTATGTTCTTTAGTTTACTTACAGATTGAAGTAAAAGGATAATTATGTGTGAGTAGGCTACCCTCAATGTGTCCTATGATGTTGCTTCTAAGGATTCCAAGCTTAATTTAGACTAGATTAATTTGAGAACTCAACTAACCTGGCAATGCTATAGCCAGTGACAGTTTCCGCGGCAGTTTACTGGTATTTCATTCCTATGGTTTCCAGATGACGACTACTGTTGATGGTAATTGCAGAGACGATTTTGTGGGCACAAGTGCTGCCTGTCCTCTGGTGTCTGGCACCATTGCCTTGGCACTGCAGGCAAAGTGAGTCTGCCATTCATTCAGTGAATAACTCGTATACTTTTACCACTACTAAGCATTAGCATGCAGTGTTATGAGGTATCAATTTGTCAGTACTTATCATCCAAACTTGGATGATACATTTTCGCCTATAAAGTGTTTTTTTAGTAAAAATTGGGAAAAGATGCATCGACAGTCAAAAAGTATACATACCATCAATGTAGAAAGGGTATAAATGTGTAACACAGTCTCATTGACACACATGCTGTATATTAGCTGGCTGAATTCATTTTTACAGTGACTCATATCATCTGAATTATTGTAGTTGCATTGTTTCCTTTCAGTCCCACATTAACATGGAGAGATGTGCAGTATCTGATAGCCTACACCTCCAAGCATACACCCCTAGCTCATAGTGATCAGTGGAAACAGAATGGAGCAGGTCTCTGGATCAGCCAACACTTTGGATTCGGAGCCATAGATGTTGAGGCTATCGTCTCAAGAGCAAGGAACTGGATCAGCGTACCAGAGCAACAGTCCTACAGCTTTCGTCCAAGCTGGAACATGGGGTAAGTGCATGTAGTACAGGCAGCCAAGCTGTAGTTAACACTGGACCAAGCTGAATCGTGTAGTTAACACTGGACCATAGTCTGACCGCTGCATGCATATAATATCACAGATTACTACATAGCTAGTAGTCTGATTAGTGTCAGGACTCGGTTTCTACCGTACAACATATAAATTTGTGTGCACATTATTGCCCATACAAGGACATTTATTTGGTATGCACACTGAGGCATCTCAAGAGCTAGTTGGTAGTGGATAGGTATTGGCATGAAAATATGCTGCATGATAGTCCATAAATATATGGTTTAAATGGCAGCATTCATGCGTACAGGGCTCAGTTATTTGGTATGCAAAACAATTAAACAAGATTTGTGGTTTTAACAGCAGAATTGCTCAGGAATGTGTCGCTGGGAGGCTCCCTTACAAGTCCCATTCTTAAATGATCATGCATTTTAAAATGTACCGAGTTCATTTATTTGGTGTGCATATCAATTAAATATCACTCCTTAAAAGGCTTTTTTGTGTGGCATGTAGTCTTTAATCAGAATTGCTTTCTGTCCAAAAGTGTGTTGCTATGAAATTTCCTTGAAATTTCATTCAACAAAAGTGAAAAATGTGCAGGGCTCAATACTTTTATTTGGCGTAATTGAACAATACTTTTTGAAATCTTGCTCCTAAATTTGCATGGTGTGAAGTCTTTAATCAGCATCAAATCAGGAATTTGTCCGGGGAGGAATGAGTCCCTGGGAAATTCCCTTACAATTCCCATTCTACAGAAAAGGTAAATTTTTAAAATGTACATGCATAATAATTATTACTCCTTAGAAGACTTTTTGTGTGGTGTGGAGTCCTTGATCAGAATTATGGTACTTTCTGTCCAGGAATGTGTTACTGGGGAATTCCCTTGCAATTTCATTCAACAAAAATGAAAATTATTTACAGAGTTCATTAATTTGAAATTTTACTCCTAAATTTGCATGGTATCAAGTCTTTTTAATCAGCATTACTTCTTGTCCAGGAATGTGTCTCAAGAAAATCCCCTAACAATTTTATTCTACATCGATGAAAATGATACTAATATTTGCTTTCTGGAGCACATTGTTGTGAAAGTATCCATCTCCCTTGGTGGTTACACCAAAGGATACAGCTCTTTTGATTACATCCGCATCCAGAACTTACTGGGCATTTTGTATGAGGCCTCTGATCTGAACCGCCTGCTTAATCATGATGGCCCAAGGCGAGGAGATGTGTCCATTGCACTCGCATCCCCCCAAGGAACACTGTCTACCCTTCTACCCTACCGTGACCGTGACTTTGTTAACATTGAAGGTCTATCATCCTGGCCATTTATGTCTGTACTTCACTGGGGGGAAGACCCTAGAGGAATTTGGAACCTCACCATATCGTACCGTTCAAATGCAGGCTTTGTAAATCTTGAAGATGTGGGTGTGGTTATTTACGGTAGTGCACGTGTGCCTGAGACAATTAGGCACATTCCAGCCCAGTGTGATGCAAAGTGTAAAGGAGGTTGTGCAGCTGCAGGAGCGGAGTTCTGTGATGCCTGTAAGGGCTTACGAAATGCAACTACCCTGGAATGTGTAGACAGATGTTCAAGCGGATTTGAAGTCTATAAGGGCTATTGTGTCGATCCTTCCACTAACATCACCTACGCATATGTTCAGCCCAATCTCCCACCTGTAGTCTCAGCATCACAGCATACAGTCTCACACACAAGACAGCCATCTTTGTTGCAGCAGACGTCAAGCACTCTTCTTCCATCACCATTATATACAACTACACAAATTCCAAACCCAAGCAGAGTTCATTTGGGTGACTTGAAGACAGTGTCCATTTTACAATCCACGTTGAATCATAAACCTGTGATTAGCCCAGTGTTAGTTTCAATATCACCTGTAGATCATGATGACACACAAACAGCATCTAGTAGTACATGGAATCATGCTTCATCACTTTGGACAAGTTGGACTTTGTTATCAGCCCTGTTATTATACTCTCTTATTGCATGAAGTGCAAATACTTGATATGTTCTCATGATTCTAAACTGTAAAGTAGTATAAAAGAATGTAAATATTACTACATGGATTTATGATCCATAAAACAAGCTACATGCAGTGTACACTTTAAGAGAGCTAATGTGGGTGGTTCAACATTAATCATGTGACTAGCAGTAACCACAGTGCTGGCACAAGATCTCCCTCCACAGAGAGCTTTAGCTCCAAGTAAAGGAGGAAAACATAAGTATGTAAGCAGGGACTGGCCCTTCCCAACTCACCATACAGCAGTCAATGTACCGCGACTCTTAAAAGTCACGCCATATAGACTGTCTGTCAGCCTGATTCAGCACATGACCTGATCCACCACATGAATGATGCAACCTGGGAATATCCATCAGCCAGTTTTTACATATGAAAACAAATGGAAAAGTAGCAGGAAAAGTTTTGATGTGTATTGATGGGAGTAGACTAAAGTGGGTCTTGCAACTTGTCTGCAAACTGCTTCTCATCTTCACTGAGTTTGTTTGATAAGTGACGACGGCAAGTGCGGTGCCCACTGCTGCATCCAAACTGTTGATCTTGGTATACTCTTGCAGAGTTAATAAGGTCATTACTGCACACCAAAGACACATTGATATGTATGGCCTATTGATATTATAGCCTCATACCCAGGCTTGTGCACAAGGCTATATAATTGAAAGCTGACTTATAGTCACAGACTATCAGTACATGATAATAAAGCCTACAAAATTTTAGCTAAGCACATTAATGCAATGTGTTTATGTGCGTAAAATAGTTTGGGTTTCCTGTCGTACGACAGAAAGATTGTTCATGGTTTACTTTACTGCACCATTGATAGGGTGTCTGCACCCAGGCCTGTCCCCACAATGTCCTACGGTTATAGCTACCATCTTGCATGATAGTTGTGTATGAATGTCATTGTCCTCTTTTAAAACCTCCAATTAACTGGAAAAAAACAGTGTGTGTCCTAGCTTCAGGAAATCTGTGATGTCATGAAGAAACCCAAGGAAACACTTATGCATAATAACCTTGATTCATCACTACGTTTGGCTTTCCCATCTTAAATTCGAAACACAGAGGTACAGGAATAGTTGTTAGAGATTCAAATTAATACATACATCTACATAGTATAGAGAACACAGTGTCATATAGTAATTACATTTGCTAGAGAATGTACATATACTTAATTCCATCACATAATTAAAAAATATGATTTTTAAAACAGAATTTCTAAATTAAATATCTGTCATGATGAAGAGATAAAGATAGGTTGCCGGGTATATATTTTCATATCAACATAATGTAACACTATGCACAGTTAGCTGTCCTTGTATTTGGAATTGTGGTTATTATTCTGCTCTGCAGTGGTTGTTCCTGGATTGAATGCTCAACCCACTTACGTGTAGGGCAAAACCCAATTCCATCTACTTCCTCAACATTTGCGAGATAATCGAGTGTTGGCTGAACTACATCTCTGATAACCCTCTTGGTGCAAAAAGCATGAAGGTTGGTGACATCTTCAGGAGAACAAGAAGAGTTGCTTAAGGATGAGTTGCCAGAGTCTGTTAAGGATTCACTGTCTTGTGATTGACTGGCCGTTAAAATACTTGTGTTTGCTTTGACCTAGAAAATGTGAAATAACAGGAATATTAATCCCATCAATAGAGCATGCACAACTCCAGCTTAGTTAATCATGCGTGGGAAAACTGTTTTAGTCTTTGATTCTACTGCTATGCATACTGCAATCAGAGTAAAGTGGCTTTTGTATTTTAGCTACTCAACATGAATACCACACCAAGTGGGTTTCAGCCTCATGCAACCCACCGTGCAGCTACTACAAGCTATATACTAGGTCATAACAGTCTACTAACTAGCTAGCTTACCCATGCACAAGCATCCATCAAGTTTTGTTTCAGGATTGTTTGTAAGCTTCCATTGAGCGCTTTGGAGTCACCTATGCTTTTAACCATCTCATAGGAAGAGAGGAGGTCACACACTTCTCTAGTAACATTATCAACTTTGGAGTTGCTGCTTGGAAGTGTCCCCTCTAGATCTCCATACTGCAGCAAGCAAAGTAGCAAAACAAATCAATAGTTGAGTCGCTAATGCAATGAATTCAATTGTTGATGGAATATGGTTTGGTATCAATATGCACAATAATATTGAATGGTATAACTTGTATGACAGCGGTGTCCTCTTCGTCAGAATGAACACTAAGCAGTGATCTGGACTAATGGAAAGTTAAACTGTTACTCTTGTGAATGCATTACCCCTCTGTCCATTGCTTCATCTTTACATTTCATTTGCACATTGTAGTAAGTTCTAGTTTCCTTGTAAAGCCTTGGTAATGCTTTGCTTGTTGGCAAATAGTTTCAGTTCTTGACCTCAAACTTTAACTATAGATGTGTAGATCATTGTTGCTGTACCTTTTATATAAGCATGTAGGTACTACATTTCCTTGTTGTTAGGTACTAAACAGGGTGTCTTTACATCTTCACTCCAGTGAATTATCAGCCAACAGAATCCGATTCGGTCTATAACCATATTGTATGTATCTAAGATTCTTGTACGATGCTTACATGAGTTGCACAGTAACAACATAAAACATAATACATACAGTACTATGCTACAGAATTAGTATGCATGCACAGCAAATCTGCTGGATTAACTTACAGCATAGAAGAAGAGTGCCTTCAAACCTAAATATAGATCTCTCTTGGGGGAGCTTGTTGGTGGTACTGGGGCTGCTGCAATAGGCAGAATTGAGTGAACGGAGAGAACTGCTAGTGCAAAGAGCATAGCAGCTTTGCAGGAGGTGATTGAGAAAGCCATTGGATACTCAGTTCAGTCAGCTTGGTTTGTAGACTGCAACCAGCTTTGGGTTTGATCACTTCTAGTGCTTGCTGAGACTTTATACTCACAAGACATAAGATGACATCATTTAAATTTCACGCTCACTACATTTTGATTTCCCAAGTGGAAGTTACACACTTCCTTGGAAACATGTCATACAAAAAATACCATGAGTTAATTAGGTACAGATCATTCACACAATATACAAAATTATGTCATTAATTAGTAACTATTGCAGTGTAAATGTGCCCAAAATACATCCTGCACAGCGGATGACACTGTATAACATCTAGCCCTGCATGCCCTTTCTTCATGGAGATGTGGTTCATTGACTGTTCATGTATACTTTATACAAATCATGTCCAAAATTGTTGTCAACTTATAAAATAGCATGTGTATACTATGTAAAATACTGACCAATGGGAAGAACTTCGCCACATAATTAAATTTGTGTGCACAGCTTTTTGGTTTACATATTGGAGGTTATAATTAATAACTTGTTGGCAGTGTAGATATAACAATACATGTACCAAAACTAGAGTTGTTTTACACTTGCACTTTGATCATTTTATGTTGCTGTTTTTTTACTGTTTTGTATTGTTAACCCATCATCATAAACACTCCTGAGGGTGGGGTCTGGAGTGAGACTAACTTCGCCGTTATCTCACTCACATGCGCCACATACAGGTAATAACACCCCAACATCGGTGACATGCAGTTAACTTTTAATTACCTATAAATCATTCACAGAATGTACAAAAGTGCACACAACAATGTCATTGGTAACTATTGCAGTGTAAATGTGGCCAAAATGCATCCTGGACAGTGGATGACACTGTATAACATCTAGCCCTGCCGGAAATGTGGTTCGTTGACTTCATGTATATTTTATACAAATGATGTCCAAGATTGTTGTCAACTTGTAAAGTGCCTGTAAGATACCGACCAATAGGAATTGTTACAGCTGTTTGCTATGCACATGAATATAATTATGTGGTCAGGCCTTTCCATTCAGCTTGAAGTTTGCCACCTAATTAAATTTATGTGTGCATGCACAACTTTTTGGTTTACTTTTCAAAGTTCAATGCAAACAGATAACCTGTTACCAGAGTAGATTAACAATACATGTACCAAAATTCCAGCTGTTTTACACTTGCAACTGTGGTCATTTCATGTTTTTGCACTCTTCTGTTTTCCCAGCTTTACCAAGTGTGTTGTAAAAGGGTCTCTGTCGTTGACTACATCATAATGCACACTTCTTTACACTGTCTCACTCACATGCACCATATACAGATAATAACACCCCAAGGTTAATTATCCTTGTTCTATTTTTAGTAAAGTATAGTCCCAGAACATTTAAAGTGTAATGAACCATAACACATCACCTAATGCCATGCATTTATCTGAGACGACCACACCTGAAAACTTAATGCAATCCATAATTATTTCCTACTTAGTATAATTTACCCAGCTGAATAGTTGGATGAATCTAAAAGTCACATGATCTGTCTCAAATGATACAGTATTGGTACATAGCACAGCAAATCACATCCGAAACAATTTCTTGGCTTCCCCCCCTTTGTATACACAACACTGGTGCTTATGATGTAGGGAAACTGGCCTTCCCCTTTGGTAGGGAATTGGAAGAATTAATGAAATAAGAATAGTATAATAGTTTACAGATTGCATTCCAAGCCTATTGTGTACACATGTGCATCATACACAATACTATAATAGCAAACTAACTTTGTGGAAGGTCAAGACTGTGAGTGATTACAATTAAGGTAGTAAAAGAGGAAAAGGGACAAAAAGAACGGAGGTGGGTGGGGGGGGGAAGGAAACACTGATCTCACATGTCTTTTACACATCAGTGTTTCCATGCTTGACTTAACAGTACTTTCTAATTGCATTTCCTCGTTTCCCCCCAGCCCAAGATTTAGATGACTTCATGATGGCACAATCTACAAAACAGGTTAGAACTATATGCATGGTAATTATGATGAAACTCGGATCAACTACAGGCTAGTTACATTGGTTTTTGAAGATTTGCACTCCACAAGCATGCTAATATACATATTACACAACAGCAGTAATTTGCCAACCCAGTCACTGAACAGCACATTGTAAACTGAAAAGGTCAACTGAACCATATTCCATTATTACTCATAAATCACTGTAGGTTAGTAACCTAGACTGAGGGTCTACGCGCCGAGCGCAGTGAGCGAGTCTAAGCGCGTAGACCCCGAGGGCGCGGTTACTATAACCCAAACGCTAATTAAATTTTGTACTGTTCTACCGCCAAAATGTGTTGAATCACCGCTTGCACTTGCATTTGTAGTATAAATAGCCATTGTAGCATGCACCATCGAGTCAGTTGTGGACAGTGCATAGTGAGTGAGCGGTAGCGTGCGGCTGGAGCAGCGGCTGGAGCAGCGGCATAGCTGTTCCACCATGATGGCATCGTGGGGCGAGTCTCTGAGTAAGAAACACGCTACAATGGAGGTACGCAACATGACACGCAGTCATGAGGCTAGCACAAACGTTCGTGCTTTTGTGAGCACGCAGCCTGTTTTTATTGGGTCTTGCGCGCACCGTCCTAGTAGCAAGAGGAAGTGCCCCACCGGTGCAGGCGTGCCTACAAATTATCGGAGCCGAAAGTACCGCTGTCGATCGCAAATCGGGCCCTTAAAAATGCATAAAGAACATACTACATAGAACTAGCTATCAGACCGTGATGCAATGCCGTTGCATACCCTTTTGGTGCCAACTGTCAGGCAAGATGATCTCTCAGTGAGTGCATGCATGGATGGACATTGACTTTCTCATCACATCTGATGACTGCAGTCACAAAAACATCAGCAGCCTTTGTAGCCTCGTTCCCAGGCTCGTGCGTGGGCGCCCACGCACGAGCCTGGGAACGAGGCTACAGCCTTTGCTGCAATGTACTTTCTTCCCATTTCCCAATTTCCTCATTTCCCATTTCTCATTTCCTTGTTCCTACTTTAAGAGTGACCCCGCTCGGAGGTAACATCATGCATGCCAGGATGTACGTAGTCTCGTACCCGCCTAGGCGCCTACGGAAAATCTGTCAGGTAAACATTGCGCGCTGTTCTTGAACGCGGCCGGCGCTGACCATATATGGCTTCAATTATCATCAAGTAGCATCCGCACAAGCGCGCTGGGGCGCCGGTGGGCCGCGGCCGCCTGAGTAATTCTGTTGATTCATAGATAATATACCCTAGGGTATATTATCTATGGTTGATTTCACCTCACTTCGAATGATCGTGGCGTGAGCGTATCAGCATGCGTATGTTTGTACAAGTACGGGCGTGTACTTGTACTAGTACGTTGAGCGGTAACGCACCACAAGCTCACGCTCATTCGAAGTGAGGTGAAATCAACTGTTGAATAACTCCGTCGTCAACGTTACTGACGGATTTTCCGTAGGGTATATCTGGCTGGTGCCGTGACGCAACTGTCGCTATAGCCAACAGAAAACAGAAAGGTCTGGCTTATTAGTCATGCTGTAGTAGAGGCTATCTCTGCTACCCGCTGCTTTCAGTGAGCAGGGGCTCGTCTACGCTTGCAGTTGTCGACATGTATTACTTTTGCTTCTTTGAACACGCTGTTTCCTACGCGTGTAGCTTGGTGTGTAAAATTTGTCAACATTCGGCTGCTTCGATTGCAATGTTGGTTGATAGTCTAGCCTCGTACCGAGGCTCCTCCCCTGCAGGAGCCCGGGTACGAGGCTGCTATAGTTAGCTACTGTAGTGTACAGTTATGGAGGGATCTGAGCTGCAGTTAGCCACCTGAGGGAGTCTAAGTTCCAGTAGTCTTGCGGCCTACCCGGAGGAAGGGTTATAGGGTCTGGCTCCGCGAGACTAAAGTTGCGTAGGTTGTCTACGCAAATAAAGCACTTCTCGCCATTGTGGACATCAAAGATTCCGATTATATACGCCTATGTTTTAACTATAGTTTTTGGCTGCGGCCTTTTGCTGAGTGAAATGCAGTTTTTGGCTGCAATTCTTGAGCAACTCTTTTTAGCGACATGAAATTGTTATGTGGTTTAATTCAAACTGTTGGTTACCGCGAATAGACACCGCCCTCATAATAATTATGGGTACAAAATGGGGCGTGGTCCGCCCTCCAAAACGCGATAACTCGCAGTGCTCAATCGCACCTGACTGCGGCTGCAAAACGATGGAACACAGATAGAGAGGCACCTCATGCGTGTACACAGCCAGAAGGAATAGGTTACCTTGTACGAGCGGTCTTTTATGGGCGGTCAAATTTTGCAAACTTTTGAACCAAAAGCTGCATGACCATCCAAGCAACCGAAAGCGACGAACGATATTCTAGATCGACAGTTTTCAACGTGCTCGAGGGCCAGACGGAGCGTTTTGTTGCAAACGTCGTTTTACCGTGGCATCATAGCGTATCCCAGACATCCGGATGCCCATTTTCACAGTAAATATGGGCATCCCGCTGTGAAAATAGGCACCCCATGCAAACAGTGAAATTTTGCCTACTTTAACAATGGATAGCCTATAGGAGGCTTATGTGAAAGTAGGCATCCCATGCATGCACACGCTGAAGATTTGCCAGGTATCCCTATGTGAACATAGGCATCTTATGCATTTGGTAAAACTTTACACGTAAATGTAGACATCTGCCTCTACTTACATGAAAATAGGCTTCCTAGCTAATGTAAGACTTATATTTGTGTACCTTATATATTGTACAAAAATGAAGTGAAAAATTAGCTACAGGTTGAACATACAATATATACCAAGTGCATGTCAGTTTGGTCTCCTGATTGTCATCAGATGCGTGCCACTGC
Organism: Agelas oroides; assembly: GCA_949130485.1. Taxonomy (NCBI): domain Eukaryota; kingdom Metazoa; phylum Porifera; class Demospongiae; order Agelasida; family Agelasidae; genus Agelas; species Agelas oroides. Next base: position 5,569,748 of record OX422198.1, read on the forward strand.
TGCACATTACCTCATTCACAGCCCTACCCATCTTCACCTATAGCTCATTTTTGCATACCGAGTAAAAAACTGGAGACGGGGAAGGCCTGGGAGTAAGGCTAGTTGCGCATGGTTGTTTGTCTACATTAAGTGATGTTGTACTTGGCATGTGAAATTGGATGTGGGCAATTGGCTGCCCATGCAATTGTTTACGGAAGAGATTGGAGCATAGCTCTAATTTATGGAACGTTCTAATTATTGGAACATATATTTAAGATGCTGCACATGACTGAACTATGAATATTCCACATGTCAAGTCAACCCAATCCAGTGCTACCACAGAACAAACATGACACCACTAATCATATTCTTGAGGACCAACGAACGGAATGTTGCCTAGGGGTGCCACACAGAGCTAGCTAAATTCAACCTATTAATTGCATGAGGGGAGAGATTGCCTGACTTCCAGCCGGAATTACATGCCTTAATGAGATTCATTGATCTCAATTGGGAATTAACATCACAAGTATCCAAGGAGGATTAATGAGATTCATAGCCCTGTTCTGTTCAGGTTTGAGTCCATGAAAGGCTTAGAGCATACTCATAAATATTCAAAATCATTTTTACCCATTCCAAGCCAAGCTGCCAATGTTTCAACAGGTTTTTGGCATTCATCCTGATTCCATAAATTAGAGTGACTATATACAGTATACAGAAAAATACCTAATTGCAGTCCAGCTGCAGAACAAAGTATTGAAGGTAAACACTACATTAGTACAATTTCAGCTAATGCTTGTACACCACAAATTATAGCACATTACATCACTTTCTGTGTGGGATCATGCCCTAGAAAAGGGTGCCTTTGGTACCTCTTGTTCATTTGCCTTGCTCAGCCTTCAAGTTCACTCTGACAACCAGTGCCCAGTAAGTGGCTGCTCTCACTCATGAGTGAGATTACAGACATGAAAAGTTCCTAAAAGTCTGATTAAGTGATTCACCACAAACAAAAATGTCATCGGAGCAGTTCTTGAGGGCATCTACACACTGATTGGGAGTGATATTGAGAGTAGTATGGAAGGTCAAAAAGTGTGCCACAACCGAATCTTTGGCAACTGCCTGTCTCTATTAGTAGTATCTGTCTGCAGTCTCACGTTTTTTACCCTAATCTTTTAAAAATCCTGCATAAGGGCCATGAATATCAATCAAAAATCAAATCAACATAATTCTTTTTTGAAAAGTGCAATACAAGAGAGCACAATGGAGGGTGGTGAATCGCCAGGCATTTGCAGCCAGAAAAGATGCGCTTTTATTTTTACGGAGGCCTTAGTTTAGTGAGTCATAGCACAGCAGCATCGAATTATCTACTATGCTAGCCATTCTCGGGTTGTTACACATGCTGCAAATGATGTCATAATAATATAGTTCCCCTGACAATTCCATTCTATATAGATTTAAAAGCTTTTTGTGTGGTGTGTAGTCTTTAATCAGAATTGCTTTCAGCCCAAAAGTGTGTTGCTGGGAAATTTCCTTGCAATTTCATTCAACAAAAATGACAATTATTCACAAGTGTAGTTCATTTATTGCACAAATTCAAAAATACCTTTTGAAATTTTACTCCTAAATTTGCATGGTGTGAAGTCTTTAACCAGCAAGTGGATTTGTCCAGAGAGGAATGTGTCCCTTGGAAATCCCTTTACAATCCCATTATACATAAATGAAAAGGATTATGTATTTTTAAATGTACATGCATAACAATTAATTATTACTGCTTAAAAGGTCTGTGTGGTGTGGAATCTTTAATCAGAATTACTTCCTGTGCAGAAATGTTTGCTGGGGAATTCCCTTGCAATCTCATTCAACAAAAATGAAAATTATTTACAGAGTTCATTAATTTACTATGGTTCAGTAAACATTGTATACAACTACACAAATTCCAAACCCAAGCAGAGTTCATTTGGATGACTTGAAGACAATGTCCATTTTACAATCCACGTTGAATCACAAACCCGTGACCAGCTCAGTGGTAGTTTCATCGTCACCCGTAGATCATGATGACACACAAACAGCATCAGACTCTAGTAGTACATGGAATCATGCTTCACCACTTTGGACAAGTCGGACTTTGTCATCAGCCATATGTATAATGTTCTTATTGCATGAAGTGCAAATACGATATGTTCTCAAGATTCTAAACTGGTAAAGTAGCATAAAATACTAAAGTGGATTTGTGATCAATCCATATACAAAGCTACAGTGTACATTTTAACATGGGTGGTTCAGCATTAATCATGTGACTAGCAGTAAACCACAGTGCTGGGACAAGATCTCCCTCCACAGAGAGCTTTAGCTCCAAGTAAAGGAGGAAAACATAAGTATGTAAACAGGGACTGGCCCTTCCCAACTCACCGTACAGCAGTCAATGTACCGCGACTCTTAAAAGTCACACCATATAGACTGTCTGTCATGCCTTCTAATAGGTTAGGGGTAGGGTTGAGGTATATATGCAATTTAGTACAGGGGCAGTACATTATACAAGAATTTTCCTTAAGTGTTACTGCAGGCAGTTCCAAAACAATGTATATCATTAAAAAAATATATGGTTTATTTGTAGAATAAGTTTAGTAGCTACTGACTCCTTTTTTGGATGGTAATTTCTATGGCAGTTCTCTGAGCTATCAGTTGAAGCATATCATTTTATATGACTGTGTAGATTTGATTGGTTGTACCCAGTTGGTCCCATGATGGCTAGAATTTAGCCCAAGTGGGACTTGTAACTACATACTACACGTACTACTGAATTAGCTACCCACGCACATTTTTAAAACAACACTATGCTGGTATTCATGACAAGGATGAATGGTGATATGAATTTTAAAACCATAGTACATGAGTCGCCTGCATGCAACACATGGCACATGTTTTTTTTTTGTTTTTTGTTATTCCTGATCATGGGATTGCACTATCTTTGCCACTGAACTCGTTACACTTGCATGACCGGCCTGATTCAGCACATGACCTGATCCACCACATGAATGATGCAACCTGGGGATATCCATCAGCCAGTTTTTACATATGCAAACAAACGGAAAAGTAGCAGGAAAAGTTTTGATGTGTATTGATGGGAGTAGACTAAAGTGGGTCTCGTAACTTGTCTGCGAACTTCTGAGTAGGATGAGTAAGTGTGATCTAACTAGTCTAGTCTAGCTCTACAATAAAAGAACCACCCAACAAAGTACCATGTTGTCCTTTATAACCAAAATGCACCATTAACTAACCAATCAGCCAGTGTTTGAGTCAGAAAGCAAAAAAAATTATTATTATATTGTTTGTCCTCATCTATTTTAACTCATTTTCTGGGGTATAGGGTACCAATGTGGAATGGGAATTAGCTAATTAGGCCAGATACACCACTGGGCTTTAAACCGTAGGTCTTGCTTCAACTGAGTAGTCATAACCATTTCAGATCAGCTGTTGGCTATTTTGTCTACTTACATCATCAGCTTGAAATGAATACCAATCATGTGTGCATTCATGCGCTTATCGCATGATTGTCAATGAGGCATATGCTTGAGTCAAGTATGCCTGTCACCTCCAGTGAACATGTGACCACTATAGCACACCTCCATGTATATTGCTTCAGCATTGAAATCAAATTTACAGGATTTGACCACATAGAACAGAACATTGAACAATTTGTGACATAAATGGCAAACATTTGTGACCTGTTGCAGACCATGATATTTACTGTTTGAACAGTTAGACTGGTTTAATGTATGATAGGGAAGCAAAGAGCATCCCACACACTTCAGTTACATGTGGTTCACCATTCACTCGGAAGATAGTCATTCCATAACCATACTGTCTCCATTCCTACCCCCTTGCCGTATTCTATGGAAAACTAGAGTAAGTTACAGGCAGCAACAGCTCAGAATTGAACTGTCCTTCAGGGGATTCTCTATTCAAGGGGAATCCCCACACAAATCTTGACTAGGACTCAAGAGCTTGCAATACATCATTTAATAAGTGACAATGGCAAGTGTGGTGCCCACTGCTGCATCCAAACTGATGATCTTGGTATACACTGGCAGAGTTAATAAGGTCATTACTGCACACCAAAGACACATTGATATGTATGGCCTATTGATATTATAGCCTCATACCCAGGCTTGTGCACAAGGCTAATTGAAATGTAGAAAAGCTGGCTTAGTCACAGACAATCAGTACATGATAATAAGCCTACAAAATTTGTGGAATAATTAGCTAAGCACATTAATGCAATGTGTTTATGTGCGTAAAATAGTTTGGGTTTCCTGTCGTACGACAGAAAGATTGTTCATGGTTTACTTTACTGCACCATTGATAGGGTGTCTGCACCCAGGCCTGTCCCCACAATGTCCTACGGTTATAGCTACCATCTTGCATGATAGTTATGTATGAATGTCATTGTCCTCTTTTGAAATCTCCACCTGCAAAACAGTGTGTGTCCCAGCTTAAGAAAATCTGTGACATCATGGAGAAACCCACACTCATGCATACTACATTTGGCTTTCGCATCTTAAATTCGAAACACAGAGGTATAGGTACAGAATATTTCATGTTTGTTACAGATTCAAATTTATACATACATCTACATAGTATAATTGCCATAGTTATAGAGAACACAGTGCCATATAGTAATTACATCTGTTAGAGAATGTACATATACTTAATTCCATCACACAATTAAAAAATATGATTTAAAACAGAATTTCTAAATTAAATATCTGTCATGATGAAGAGATGAAGATAGGTTGCCAGGTATATTTTTTCATATCGACATAATGTAACACTATGCACAGTTAGCTGTCCTTGCAATTGGAATTTGGAATTGTGGCTATTATTCTGCTCTGCAACGGTTGTTCCTGGATTGAACGCTTAACCCACTTACGAGTAGGGCAAAAGTCGATTCCATCTACTTTCTCAACATTTGCGAGATAATCAAGTGTTGGCTGAACTACATCTCTGATAACCCTCTTGATGCAGAAAGCATGAAGGTTGGTGACATCTTCAGGAGAACAAGAAGAGTTGCTTAAGGATGAGTTGCCAGAGTCTGTTAAGGATTCACTGTCTTGTGATTGACTGGCCGTTAAAATACTTGTGTTTGCTTTGACCTAGAAAATGTGAAATAAGATTCTTTTAGTACATATTTGTTGTCACACGGTACATGAATCTGGTCAATAAAGCATGCACAACTCCAGCTTAGTTAATCATGCATGGGTAAACTGTTTTAGTCTTTGATTCTACTGCTATGCATACTGCAATCAGAGTAATGTGTGGCTTTTGTATTTTAGCTACTCAACATGAATACCACACCAAGTGGGTTTCAGCCTCATGCAACCCACCGTGCAGCTACTACAAGCTATATACTAGGTCATAACAGTCTACTAACTAGCTAGCTTACCCATGCACAAGCATCCATCAAGTTTTGTCTCAGGATTGTTTGTAAGCTTCCATTGAGGGCTTCGGAGTCACCTATGCTTTTAACCATCTCATAGGAAGAGAGGAGGTTGCACACTTCTCTAGTAACATCATTAGCTTTGGAATTGCTGCTTGGAAGTGTCCCCTCTAGATCTCCATACTGCAGCAAGCAATGTAGCAAAAACAAATCAATAGTTGAGTCGTTAAGGCAATGAACACTACAATATCAATTGTTGATAGACAATGGTTTGGTATCAATATGCACAATAATATTGAATGGTATAACTGTATGACAGTGGTGTCCTGTTTGTCAGAATGAACACTAAGCAGTGATCTGCACTGTAAAAAGGTTTAGGTTACTTCAACCATACTTTGGTCACCTCAGTTGCATTCCTTTTTTGTGCGTGACAAAGAAATGCTAGTTGAGAAGCTTCTCCCTTTTTGTATCTCCTTTCAGAAAGCCAGCCAAAGCCAAATCAGCATTTGAGGTGAGGTTTGTTGTTTCTTTGATCTCATTCATCTGCTCTTGGAGAGTTCCTTGGTTACATGCATGGTTGTGGTATATAGAAATGCCAGAAATGTAGCCAAATAGGTCTTCTGAATAGATTAGCTAATGTAACTAAAGAAGAAGCTCCTCTATGAACTTTCAAGAAAACCTATTTGGTAGCATTCTTTGGTCATACTGATGCAGCTGAGACAACCTAAAAGTGTGGTTGAAGTAACCCAAGTGTTTTTGCAGTGTGGACTAATGGAAGGTTAAACTGTTACTCTTGTGAATGCATTACCCCTCTGTCCATTACTTCATCTTTACATTTCATTTGCACATTGTAGTAAGTTCTAGTTTCCTTGTAAAGCCTTGGTAATGCTTTGCTTGTTGGCAAATAGTTTCAGTTCTTGACCTCGAACTTTAACCATAGATATATAGTCAGATATACCTTTTTTATAAGCGTGTAGGTACTACATTTCCTTGTTGTTAGGTACTAAACAGGAGTGTCTTACATCTTATCTCTGCTTCACTTCAGTGAATTATCAGCCAACAGAATCCGATTCGGTCTATAACCATATTGTACGTATCTAAGATTCTTGTACGATGCTTACATGAGTTGCACAGTAACAACATAAAACATAATACATACAGTACTATGCTACAGAATTAGTATGTATGCACAGCAAATCTGCTGGATTCACTTACAGCATAGAAGAAGAGTGCCTTCAAGCCTAAATATAGATCTCTCTTGGGGGAGCTTGTTGGTGGTACTGGGGCTGCTTCAATAGGCAGAATTGAGTGAACGGAGAGAACTGCTAGTGCAAAGAGCATAGCAGCTTTGCAGGAGGTGATTGAGAAAGCCATTGGATACTCAGTTCAGTCAGCTTGGTTTGTAGACTGCAACCAGCTTTGGGTTTGATCACTTCTAGTGCTTGCTGAGACTTTATACTCACAAGACATCAGATGACATCATTTAAATTTCATGCTCACTACATTTTGATTTCCTAAGTGGAAGTCACACACTTCCTTGGAAACATATCACACAAAAAAATACCATTATGCAAACCAGCATACCATGGTGATGATGTTAAAAAGGTCCCCTGCCTTCACACACCTAGCATTAAGTGGATTCATAGTAGGATTACATAGCTAATATGAATATCATCACTAATGACCACAAAAAAAATAATTAGACAATGCACTTCCCCTGGCACGCTCGCACTAAAAACTAGACATGAATATACTTTTTGCTACAAGTATGAGGTTACCAAATAGTGTTACTGCCATCCAAGTTGGTGACATGCAGTTAATTTGTAATTACCTATAAATCATTCACAGAATGTACAAAAGTGCACACAACAATGTCATTGGTAACTATTGCAGTGTAAATGTGGCCAAAATGCATCCTGCACAGTGGATGACACTGTATAACATCTAGCCCTGCCGGAAATGTGGTTCGTTGACTTCATGTACATTTTATACAAATGATGTCCAAGATTGTTGTCAACTTGTAAAGTGCCTGTAAGATACCGACCAATAGGAATTGTTACAGCTGTTTGCTATGCACATGAATATAATTATGTGGTCAGGCCTTTCCATTCAGCTTGAAAGTATGTTGTAAAAGGGTCTCTAATTAAATTTATGTGTGTACGCACAACTTTTTGGTTTACTTTTCAAAGTTCAATGCAAACAGATAACCTGTTACCAGAGTAGATTAACAATACATGTACCAAAATTCCAGCTGTTTTACACTTGCAACTGTGGTCATTTCATGTTTTTGCACTCTACTGTCTTTACCAAGTGTGTTGTAAAAGGGTCTCTGTCGTTGACTCCATCATAATGCACACTTCTTTACACTGTCTCACTCACATGCACCACATGCCATTAATAACACCCCAAGGTTAATTATCCTTGTGCTATTTTTAGTAAAGTATAGTCCCAGAACATTTAAAGTGTAATGAACCATAACACATCATCTAGTGCCATGCATATTAATGCCATTACAAATGGTTAATTTATCTAAGATGACCACGCCTGAAAACTTAATTGTTATATTCCTACTTAGTATCCTTGAATAGTTGGATGAACCTAAAAGTTAGATGATCTGTCTCAGATGACAAAATGTGAGAAAAGAGTATATCACATCGAGCAATTTCTTGGCTTCTTCCTTTTGTATACACAATACTGGTGCTTATGAGGTAGGGAAATTGGCCTTCCCCCCCCTTCCCCCTCTGTATACACAATACTGGTGCTTATGAGGTAGGGAAATTGGCCTTTCCCCCCCTTCCCCCTCTGTATACACAATACTGGTGCTTATGAGGTAGGGAAATTGGCCTTCCCCCCCCTTCCCCTCTCTGTATACACAATACTGGTGCTTATGAGGTAGGGAAATTGGCCTTCCCCCCCTTCCCCCTCTGTATACACAATACTGGTGCTTATGAGGTAGGGAAATTGGCCTTCCCCCCCCTTCCCCTCTCTGTATACACAATACTGGTGCTTATGAGGTAGGGAAATTGGCCTTCCCCCCCCTTCCCCTCTCTGTATACACAATACTGGTGCTTATGAGGTAGGGAAATTGGCCTTTCCCCCCCTTCCCCTCTCTGTATACACAATACTGGTGCTTATGAGGTAGGGAAACTGGCCTTCCCCTTTGGTAGGGAAATTGGAAGAATTAATGGAATGAGGATAGTATGCATTCCAGGCCTATTGTGTATGTATGTGCATCTAGCAAATATACCTATAATACCATATTACATCACTATCTAAGTATTTCATTGGATGACCAGCGGAGTATAACTGGTCATATACACCTGTTATGTAAAAATTGTACAATAATAGTTTGCACAAAACTTGCATGATGTTCAGAATAGTTTACACAAAACTGAGTTATAGTTTACTGTATCAATGTGGTATAAATTGGATATACTACCTGTACTCAGAGTATAAACACAATATACTCCTCGTATAGGTAGTATATCTACTACTTCACTTTAATTCATGTGTGGAAGGTCAAGATGAGTGATTTACGGCTGAACGAAAGAATCCATTCTTGTGTGGAAGGTCAAGATGAGTGATTACAATTGAGGTAGTAAGTAAAAGAGGAAAAGGGACGAAAAGAACGGAGGTAGGGGAAAGGAAAAACCGATCTGTCACATGTCTTCTACACATCACCACTTCAATACACACAATAGGCAGATGTTTATCATGCTTGACTTAACAGTAGTACAAGTCTTTCTAATTGCATTTCCTCGTTTCCCCCCAGCCCAAAATGTGAATGACTTCATGATGGCACAATCTACAAAACACGTTATAACTATATGCATGGTTAATCAAACCACATTTTCCTGTTTAAAACCTAGATGATAATTATGATGAATTTCACTGCACAGCAAGCATGCTATACATGTTACACAACAGCAATAATTGGCCAACCCACTGAACAGCAGATTCTACAATTAAGACCTACTGAACCACATCTACTCATAAATAATTAATGTAGTTCTTACACAAATTGTGTGGGGTTTCTCTTTGTAGGTGGCCAGCTATCACATTTGGCTAGCAACAATGCTACGTGATCTTATTCAAACTGCTGGTCATCCACAAATAATATAAACATTGAAACCATGATTTATGAATTGTCTATAGTTTGCTGTAAACTGTGCCCTGTGGAGGTGACATAGTTTCGTCCCTAGACCCCACCCTCTCACAAGAAAAACAGTCTGGTGAACCAAGTCAAATTTCTTGGGCTAGCACATGCTCTTTGCGACAGTGTAACCTATCAGCGTCAAAACATTTGTACCAAACTCACTCAAAAAAGGTGAGTACCCAAGTAGAATTTACTATTGTAAGGGAAGAGCTATGTAATAATTAACGATTTCGCAATCTCATTGTCCTTACCACATGTTGAGAATAGGCCCCAAAAATTTGACTTTGTTCACTGGATTGTTTCATGCACAGGCTGGGCATGAGAAATACTTTGCCCTTTAGCACCACCTTGTTTTACAGGTAAGCTGCAAGCTGCTTGCAATTGCCTCCTAAATGGAGTTTATATTTAACCCATTACCATGGCAACATATAAGAATGTTGCTCATATCTCTCTTTCTTCAGTGATGTTGCCTAGGTAACAGGTTATATATCCCTCCTGGGGGGAGGGGGGTGGTCTTGCACATTGGTATCGGGCTACGCCTGACACCAATGTGCAAGACCACCCCCCGAGAGGGATATAACTATTGAGGATATTACTAGTATACTCTGCCATTATTCACGGAGAGAAAAGTCAAATGCCAAGTAAGCTTCCTTATGTTGTGGCCTACATACCTATATGACAATACGTTGGTAAGAATGGATTCTTTCGTTCAGCCGTAAATCAGATGTGTGCCACACACTATTGCATTTGTTATAGTTGATAGCAGGGTAGAATTAACAAGTACATAATGGTTATTATAGTTTTTTAATAATTGTTAATTTCACTTTACAACATATACTTTAAGTTGTAATGCTGAAACAAATGGCATGTAATTGTTTGCAGTGGGTAGTAATTACCAGTACTATGACATGATTACTGTCCGGTGAGCACTATGCTGTGTCAGCACACTTCCCCGACCTCGAGCTGCTCAAGCACCATTTAGTCAAGCTCTACGATCCGATTGATCCTGTTTGTTGCTATGTAACCTTGAGACATTTCCTTATCTAAAAATTATATTTTGACATGTAATCTACAATGTAATTTTTTTTTCCTGTAATTAGAATCATTACTTGCAAAGAACCTGTAATGAGTATTAACTGATGACTTAGCCTGAAGTAATTAAACATGCCAGAATTTAATTACTACAACGCTGGTTGTATCACATAAGCAAATAATATTTTATACTAGTTTTTCAACCCCACCGACATGCTTTTAGGGGCCTGCTTTGCAAGCTATTGTCAATCTTGTGCTCTGTATGTGCTGATAAACATACTGCTTTGTAACTACTTGGTGCACTGCTTTAAAGACTTCCATAAAATATCGAAGCACTTATCCCCATATGTTTATATTTCGTGCTTCTTTCACAGGGAGCTAGAGTTGCAGTCAATGAATAATGCAATAGTAATTGCCGCCCACTCACATGAACTTTACAGAAAGTCCCTGATGAGAACTGTGTTGTGATGTTAAACTTATCACATCATACACATTGGAGTGAAGCCCAAGAAAACTCAGATGCCGCCCTTTGATCAGCTGGCTGTTGTAGTAATTGTTATGTAAACCATTACACAAAACAATGTTTTTTACACATTACATAAACTGTGGTTGTTTCCTACAGACATGTTGCATCAGTTTGGAATTGTGATCTTCTGATAGTCACCAGATGTGTGCCACTGCTGCACATTACCTCATTCGCAGGCCCTACCCATCTTCAGCTATCATCTTTGCATACCAAGTTATAAAAAACTGGAGACGGGGAAGGCCTGGGAGTAAGGCTAGTTGCGCATGGTCATTTGTTTATACTACTTGTAATGCAGTGATCTTGTACTCTGCACGTGGATTGGATGTGGCCAATTGGCTGCCCAATTGTTTACGGAGGAGATTAGTCTAACTGTTACAATACCATAGTCACTCTAATTTTGTAATACATGATGTTGTATTTGGTATGTGGACTGGATCTGGCCAATTGGCTGCCCAATTGTTTACGGAGGAGATTGGAGCATAACTGCTACAATATACAGAGGAACAAATGCAGTCAAGCTGCAGAAGTCTCGAACCCAGACCCCCCCTTCAACCCTCCAGGTTCATTCTTGGTTCGAGACTAGCCGCAGAATACAGTAAACAATATATTACTACAATAGTATGATTTCAGCTAATACTTAATTACATCACTTTCTAAGTATGAACGGTGGAGTATAACGGGTCATATACCCCTGTTATGTAAAATTGTACAATAATAGTACTTGCATGATGTACCAGAATAGTTTACGTACAAAGAGTAAAAACACGATATATTCCGCTGAATTGTTTCCTTAGGTAAACCATCTAGCAGAGTAAATCTGTGTTTAGACACCTCGTATAGGCAATACTTCTGTGTATCTGATCAACTCTTAACGGTGGATACAATAGAATGGATGTGTAGTGTTACTTTACAAAGCATCTCGCATCTTGTCTTTGTCCAATGTAATATCAGAACTTTTAGCCTATATCACATCCCTGTTACTAAACTACTACCAAGTTCTGCTTTGTTGTGTCCACGAACAGATAGGACCGTTCAAGTAATGAAAGCATATCTATGACCAATATGACCTTGGTTTGATCAGCATATACGAGATTTGGCAAACTGAAAACCTGCTGTATGAATGAACTATATTTTTACACCGTCTCGTCCTTTAGGCAGCGAGCCAATTGGATCATGAGACAATACATAATCTGTCACACATATGGCTTCTTTGTGGAACACAGCCACTGTGACTGTACATTATATTGTAGCCAATATAAATGGCGTGTTGAATTGAACATTCCCACTCATTTTGCTGTATTGGATTAGGAGGTGACTAGTGCTGTGAAGAAATTATGAAGGAAAATCAAAGAGAAGCTGCAAGTAGGGAAGGAAAGGCAGGCTGACATCTGCAATATTGATGGAGTTGCGGCATGATATTGCTTTCACTCTATCACTTTTACTTTACAGTTACTGTATTGCAGTGTACGTAATTGACCCCCACCCAAGGAAATTCTACAGCTGACAGTGCACTGTGGTTGGAGTGTTGCTATGTAAGCGATCATTGTCTGGTACTTAACGGCTACTTCCACAATCAAAACTGGATTAGATCATCACATACTAGCACTTTCCCTCCATGACATATTTGGTATAGTCTAGTCCCCACATTGAGCTATGTAGGCGGATGCTCTGTAAAATGTCTTGAAATAGTGAAAATTAAAAATACCAACCTTAATTGCATATGTAAACAAAACTAATGAACCACCACATCTTCCTGCTAAGAGGTAGGTCTCTTAAACCACCCACTTGCTGATGTAGTTGTCTGAGCAGGCCACATGGACCTGTCTGTGCACAGCAGACGTCACTATCTGAACCACCCCCCTTGAGACATTTGTAGATAAGTGGCTTCCACATATTGATGCATTGATGTAAACTATGTGAGTGTGTACATGTGATTTCCGGTGAAGGCAAAAACAAAAAACAATTTCAAAGAAAGAAATACAGTTACAGATATCATGTCTTTCGTGCAAAAGTGACCTCCACAAAACAAATTTCCAAACCAATCAATGAATAGAGTGTATTTAGCACAGGGAGAAGTACATCAGATCATGTATACGTGACTCGGGGAAGTCACTCAAGCTCATGCAGATGGTGTTGTTCACCCCGCTATTAAGGTCTATAGTTTACACAGCCAGCCACACCTACCACTGAGTCAAAGGCTCCAATCCTGGTTTAATGTTTCCACATGACAGAACGTCGTTGTTCATAGATAATGCTTTAGTGCTCCAACCACTGTACTACACAGCACTATACATGTAGCCTTCTTTACAAATTCATTTTTGAGAGAAATATAATTATAAAAGCTGCTAGAGTAGAATGGCATTAATGTGCAGTGGGATCCACTAATGCAGACATCTGTGAGACATATAGTTAAATTTATTAATGTTAATTTCAAAGGGTTTACTCTCAATGGCCCATTATACATGCCAAGAAGCTGCTACGGTACCTAAGGGCTTTTTGCATGTGATGGCAGTCCTGATGTGCGGTCATCCCAGTTTAGCTGGTGAATGTTAGCTGGTTATGCAGTGGGTAACTTTCCATTGCATCATGATCTATGCTGGCCTGGCAACTAGGGAGATGTGGTTCGTTGATTGACATCCTTATTAGGGAGGAGAAGAGAGGTCTTGATTGCAACCAAGGTGCCCCTTTCAGGCATGACCTTAAATTGAGAGGGGTTCCACTGTACATTGTTGCTCTATGAGAGATTTCAGTTTAGATTTCCCCAGTGTTGGATTGATGTAAACAGTTAATGTGCTCAGCAAGGATCCATGCGGAAGTGTACTGATAAGGTAGTGTGGGTTTACATAGTAACACAACTACCCACTTGACCTTTCGACCTTTTCTAGGTTTGTGGAGGTAGGTCACGTGAATGGGCTTCATTTGTCCCTAGTAACCACAGTTTACTTATAACACTTAATAGGTATGTGTGACCTTCAACCTTGTTCTAATCAACCAGACAGTACTGTAGCTTGTAGTCAGTCTTGACCAGTTCAGTTGATGCACTAGCTAGGAGTGTGTGTGTATGTGTGTATGTGTGTGTGTGTGTGTGTGTGGGGGGGGGGGGGGGGGGGTGTACATGTGTGTGAAAGGATGGAGGGGACCAGAGGAGAAGAGAGGTCTTGATTGCAACCAAGGTGCCCCTTTCAGGCGTGACCTTAAATTGAGAGGGGTTCCACTGTACATTGTTGCTCTATGAGAGATTTCAGTTTAGATTTCCCCAGTGTTGGATTGATGTAAACAGTTAATGTGCTCAGCAAGGATCCATGAGGAAGTGTACTGATAAGGTAGTGTGGGTTTACATAGTAACACAACTACCCACTTGACCTTTCGACCTTTTGTGGAGGTAGCTAGGTCACGTGAATGGGCTTTATTTGTCCCTAGTAACCACAGTTTACTTATAATGGTATGTGTGACCTTCAACCTTGTTCTAATCAACCAGACTGTTACATAGTCAGTCTTGACCAGTTGTGTGTGTGTGTGTGGGGGGGGGTGTGGGGGGGTGCATGTGCACAAAAGGATGGAGGGGACCAGAGGAGGGGAGGGGGGAAGGGGTGTGTGGCAAACTTGAGTGATTGCATAGACTAGAGCATATACTGTTGCCAACTCAACTACCATGCAGCTTTGCATGAATACAGGCGTAGAAAATATTCACGGCCAAACCTCACACAAATCTTTGGCTAGTAAATGAGCTACCAGAGATAAATGAATTGCCACACACATTAAATTTGCTCATTTAAGGTGAGGTCCTCACACTCAAGCCGAGGATGACATAATAGCTAAATAACCCATGATTATCCATTAAATATTTGCACCCTTCCTTTCTATCAAGGGTTAGTTATGTAACACAAACAGGCTAGGGTGGTGGGTATTGTAATAGATCTTGGTTCACACATACTACTACTTAATCTCACAGCTTGACACTTCACATACTTATCCTTGTTTCTATAGTAACAGGTGTGTAATAATTTCCATTGAAAGAATTACAAGTGTAAGGAAATATCAGTGATGGTTAGCGGTGAATATACCCTGACCTAGGTAACAAAGCTGAGTGAGATGTATATTGGATGTACTACTGTTACACCAGGGGTATCAACATGACCCATTTGGCTTACCTAAACCACTTAGCTGAGTAAATGTGACATGTATTCTCCACTTTGCCCTTGTTTCTATAGTAACAGGTGGGTATTATTCTGACAGGAAGTTGTGTAGATTCTGTTTCTGTCAAATGATGTTTCCTATAAGCTACCTTGTATGTTTACTAATACCAACAAGGACCAATCAGGTTGGAGGATATAACACAAAATGAATGTTAGCCTGGAGGTTATGGTTTACAATAACCACCCTTGTCCTCAGGCTCCGCCCTCAGAGTCAGGTGGTTACTGAACATAAATCCCAGGCTACCATGCATTATCTATTACTTAAATGTCTCCTGGATTTGAGACTAAGTTGAATAGATACTGACCAAGTTTAAACTGTAATACCGTCATAAATGCTACCTTTGGTCTCAAAGTCGTCTAGCCTCATAGGCATGTAAGTTTGATACCTAAACTCACTCACATTGGCTTCACCTGTCTGCATGCTACCACAATGGTGCACTCTACTCTGAGTGTCTGCATGCTACCACAATGGTGCACTCTACTCTGAGTGTCTGCATGCTACCACAATGGTGCACTCTACTCTGAGTGTCTGCATGCTACCACAATGGTGCACTCTACTCTAAGTGTCTGCATGCTACCACAATGGTGCACTCTACTCTGAGTGTCTGCATGCTACCACAATGGTGCACTCTACTCTGAGTGTCTGCATGCTACCACAATGGTGCACTCTACTCTAAGACCTGCCTTCAGAAAAATAAGACGTTGTGATTATTACTAATGAAGGTCTCAGGACTAATGAAGGTCTCAGGACTAATGAAGGTCTCAGGACTAATGAAGGTCTCAGGACTAATGAAGGTCTCAGGACTAATGAAGGTCTCAGGACTAACGTCTCAGCGTAAAGTATTTAGCTGGCAACCTAACACAGACTTGCTATAAGTGTGCTTGCTATATTGCAATCATTAGTATCATGCAGTATAAACAGTTGACTACTTTCTCATATTACACACTTCTACTAGCTAGCTATAAGAATATCAATGACTAGCTTGCCCTCCTCACTCTCATAGTGGATGCCCCCTGAATTCAGGACTACTAGTACTAAATAGATACTGTACATTTCCTTGTTAAAGGCTGCATGTCCACCAAGCGACATATTTCAACCAGTGCTAGACCTCATGCAAGTCTGGCACTATTTGTTTACAGTGGATCGTCCACACTTTGCTTCTGAGTGCTCCAAATAACCCTGGTAAACCACCTAGCCATCTCATGTTCCAAAGCCCTAGGGGGACATAATGTACTCCATACTCCCCACAATAGAACTTTCCCAGTGTACAAACATGAAAGGAGTATTAAGATCTGTTATACTCCACTATTACATGAAACAAGTGATGTAATTTTGGTATACTACCTCTTAAATGTCCCCTGAATCGATTCAGAACTATTTAGTTAAATATTTCGGTTTCAGCCAGTGCTAGACCTTGTGCAAGTGTACTGCATGTCTGGCACCATTGTTTACACTTAGTGGATCATCACATTCCACTTCTGAGTCCTTCAAATAACCCTGGTAAACCACCCAGCCGTCTCATGTTCCAAAGGCTAAAGTACCCATGCACAGTAGATGTAATGTATTCCATACTCCCCAATGAAGAACATTCCCATGGACACACACATGCACTGTGATAGTGTTTCAAAGTCAGCCACTTAATTATTCTCCACTGCCACACCCCCTATTATCACCTCCACCCATTCTAGTTCATGTTAACTCAAGTTCAAAGGTAATCAAAAATTCAACAACTGATGTCTCCTTTCATGCACTGTAACTAAGTTAACATGATGGCATAAACAGAAAACAGTCAGCATACAGATGTAATGTACTTCATACCAGTGTACACACAAATTGTGATAGTATTTCAAAGTAGGGGAGGAGGAATGTCAGCAACTTATTTTGATTATATTCATAGACTCCAGCATCATATTATATTCATTGACTCCAGCATCATATTATATTCATTAACTCCAGCATCATGATCAGTATATTACACAAGTAATTTACAGTACCAAGTTTTTAGTTACATTTTCCATACGAAGCAGCAGCATAAGCCCAAAGTACTAATGCTGTACCGCCTGGGGATGCAACTTAGCTGTTGGACACTACCCCTGACAATGCAGTGGCTACCACCACCCATTCTAGTTAGTGTTTGTAAGAGATTGGACTTGTTACATAAGTGGTGAACTATTACTTACTGGATTGTATGTTCTATCTTTGATATTCTTTGTTTCATTTTGGATGTGTGTGGTTTTAAATTACTTCCTTTAGGTTGAGTTGTGCAATAGGTTTACTGGAAGGTTCTCTCGGTAAGATCATAGTGTATATTACACTGTGTTCGTTTGTGCGTAATGTCTTTCACATATTTTCTTATTGTCTAGTGTAGAACCTTGTCTTTTCTTCGGTGCAATAGGGGCTAAATCCTGTTCTTTTATGGTGTATGATCTCTTGCATCATTTTCGTATAAAAAAGCTTGCAGCGTTATTTGATATGATATGAAAATAAAGCAGATTCCTGTAGTAGTGAGCACTGTTACATTTTGAACTGCAATCTTAGAATCTGAAGATTGTGTTGTGCATTCTCAACATCTAGGCACTGTATGCCAATATCAGACTTGTGTCTACTGACTTTCATTGTGCGCTTGCAGTATTATACTATTAATAGTACCGGTATGATGATGTTTTTGTTGAGAGAGTGACACCGCTTAATGGTAAGAGCGTCTGACTAGTATTCAGAAGGTCTTGGGTTCGAATCCCAGCTGGATCCCAGATTTTTTTCCTTGGATTTATTTCCCACTCTCTCAACAAAAACGTCATCATTCATGAGTGCCTACTATCGCTTACAGTAAACAACATCAAGCCTTTAATAGTACCGGTAATGGACTGCAGTTAAGTGTCTGGGGTCTAGTTTCCACTGTTTCTGGCTACAAATATCCACACAGAGTCCATATCCACACAGAGTCACATGAACCATGCATGATTACTTCCAAAAAAGTCGTCTTCATGACAGAATGGGCCAGTTCAGAGACTGGTAAGGTTGTTAGGTATCATTGTGCCCCTCTCTTCTATACCATATCCTGATGAGATTCTGTCAGGCTCCTTGGCTGACAAAAGCATGCAGTAGTAGCTTGCTTAGCTTAGCATGTTTCAGATGTGGATTAGTATAAGAGTGCTTGAAGTTTCATAAACAACTAGTGGATACAATATTTATGATATTCCTGGAGAGTTTGGGTGATATACAGGTGCTAACTTTGCTGCATGTGTGAGGGTTAAAAATGTTGGCTACGCAGATGATGTGCATGACTCCGACTAAAACTGCTAAGAGGACTAAAGAGTTACATACTCCAGTAATCAAATACTGGTTGGTTTGGTGGGGTCATCTAGAGGCACAAAAGAAAATCCGCCACATCGATGTGTACGATTTCTATAACGTAGGTACAGAATGATGCCAAAAATGCCCACGGTGCTAACGAGCAGGAGGACACCCCCACCTGCAGCTGAACCTGCAATGATAGCAACATGGCTGCTTGGGCCTGCCGTGGTAGCAACATGGCTGCTTGGGCCTGCCGTGGTAGCAACATGGCTGCTTGGGCCTGCTGTGGTAGCAACATGGCCATTACTGAGACGAAATTCCTGAGGGGAAGCTGCTGTATGAGGGAAGGCTGTAGTTCGTGGTTCTCCACCCAGGCAGTAAGAGTGGTACTCATGTGTCCCAGTTGGGCAACTATTGACACAGGCTAGTGTTGAAGCCACACGAAGGTTTGTGCAGGCATCGCAATGATTAGAGCTTGGGCCAGAACAGCCCCTCACACACAGTGCATTACAATGAGTAGGAATGTTCTGGACAGCTTGAGGCGTCACTGCTGTGCCATACAGCATCATCGACAAACCATTCATAGAAACATGACCGGAGCGAGAGCGGAAGTTAATAGTCAGAGTCCACTGACCGACTGGGTTCTCACCCCAGTGATGAACAGACATAAATGGCCAGTCATCATACCCCTCTTCATTGACAAAGTCATAGTTGCGATATGGCAGTAGGACAGACTCTGTTCCTTGCGGAGATGTGAGCGTAATCCTAATGTCACCACGACGGGGATGAGCATTCTCCATCCACGGATATATTTCATCAACCTCATCACTACCAAGTTCATAAAGTTCAGTGTAAAAGTCGTGTGAATCATATCCAGTGAGGTAGCCATGAATGCTCAGTGAAGCAGTGATCACTACATGCTCCAGAAACTGAATGTTTGTGGTTTGAGAAACTTGGAAAGTCAAAGTCAGTGACTGTCCACTGTAAATTGTGCTGCACAGTGTTCATGAAAACAGGTAAAGAAGCATATGAATGAGAACTGGGCAATACACTCTACAAGCATTAGATCTTCCTTGCATGCTGGAGTACAGTGGAACCCCTCTACAGTGGACACCATCGGGACCAACAATTTTGTCCTTTATAGTGAGGTGTCCTAACTCAGGGGCTTCCGGTACATTTCTGGTAGGCATGGTACTGTGTAATTGGGCTGTTGAGCACAATGTGATTACATTTTCAGAGCTTTCCCTTGCTGTACACTGGCAGGGAAAGCTAAGCAGAGGCAAGTACAGTGAGTAACAGCGCTAATCTAATGTCAAGTTGTTAACTCCAACAGCAATGGTGGACAATCTTGCTGAAAAGGTCGACAAGTGCCCACTGAATTGGGGTCATTACATATTGTTTGTGTACAATTGGGAGCACAAAGTGTCCGTTATACGGAGTAACTGAGTGTCCGCTATTCAGGAGTTTTTAATGTATTGAAGTCTACAGAGAAATGGTCGGGACTTTCAGAATTGTCCGTTATATCGTGGGTGTCTGCTGTTGAGGGGTGTCTGTTAAGCAGGGTTCCACTGTATTAACAGTCCACACTATATATATCGGGATCACTCCAACCATATTTTTGGCATCTCAGTAGCACGCCAGTAGTGTGTGCGACACACCATAAAGTTCAAGAAATGTAGTTGGATTCAAGCTGCAGGTTCTCCCTTTAGAACATCCTGGCAGAGGTTTGGCATGGCTTTCACTTTGCACATAAACTTTCAAGAAAAACTATGTATTTGGTAGTAACAAGGGTGCATGGAGCCGCTGACGGCGGCTCCATGCACCCTTGGTAGCATTATTGGGCAATGTATCCCAATAATGATGCAGCCGAGATGTCCCAAAAATATGGTTATTAAACTAACTGGGGTTTTTTTGTACAGTGTAGTTATTAGCTGCCCATGGTAACCTTTTTGTTTGTTTGTTTGTTTTTGTTTTTTTTTGTTTTTGTTTTTGTTTTTGTTTTTCAGATATGCCTTACTGTTCTAGCTTTGTGAATATGTACGGAAATCTCTCTGTAAATTGCTTACCCTGTTGTCTGAGAACCTGTAAATGTCTGTGAATATTGTTCCGGTACAGTGATCCACCGCCTTGCTCTGGTCACAAGGGCCTCGGCATCGAGTGCTCCAAACCCAAACTGGTGGCTGACTTTCAGCCCAGCTCCATTGGTGACCCAGTCCCCTCCGGACAAGATGGAAGAGTTGGAAGTGTAGACTATGAGGTACTGCACATCACGCCATGTTAGCTCAGGACTGGAAGACAGAATAAACAAAAAAATCTCATTCCAAGCAGAAGCAGGGCTCAGAATCAGACCATGCACTGGATGGAGTCTTATACATGCTTGCAATGGGTCTACTAATTGCAAAATCGAGTTCCAGTGACTAAATATTTTGAGTCTGAATGCAACTTTATTTTCAGAATGCAAAAGGCGAGTGTAAATATGCCATATACGAGTCAACATATTTCACTCTGAGCCACGTAATAAGGGCAAACTAGTAACAAGACAGAAAGCACATATCCACAGTGACATCTATGTATTTTACCTGGGTAAAGATTTCGAGCCTTACACACAGGGAAAATAGTATGTAATACTCCTCATCAGTAAATTTTTTTTCTTTTTTCTATAATAAAGCTTTATGCAAAAGGCAAAGGATGCACAAAATAGCCATATGCTAATAAGAAGTGCGCCCTGTTAAAGGGGGGACAAACACAAAAACGAACACAGCACCACAAATAAGACAAAAGCACAGGAGCAGTGAACTATAAGTATATAATGTACAGGGTGAAGTTAATGTATTTCATTCAGAAATTGTACATTAATTTACAGCAGTTCTCATTGTGACAAGATCATAACAGAACAGACTGCAGACTGCATATACTAGCAGCATATCAATGGTATTATGGTAACTAATTTGCACATATCCACATCTCAAAAAAATACTGCTTTATTGTCCAGCCCTCCCTGGTTATGTACTAATATGTACTTTGCCTGCAGGGCTAGAGCCATAACTCCTGATACAAGAGGAGTAGCTGCACTTGTTCCATCAAAACCGTCAGTACAACGTCCATTGAGAGTCGTAGTGGTCTGCATGGGGGATAGTACCACATAATTCAGAACACAGCTCCCTATTCTGTTTGAAAATGATTTGCCCGCAAAGAAAATACTAAACAAAACTTAAAAACAAGAGCTTCTACACATGATTTTTGGTTTCTTCAATTCCAACCCGGATTTTTACATCAGTTATCATCAAATGCAAACACTGCTGTAGTCGAAACATTTGATGATAATTGATGTAAAATTCGGGTTGGAATTGAAGAAACCAAAAATCATGAATACCAGTCAACCGAGAGAATCCCTGAAAGAGCTTCTACACATATGTGGCAGTCCCGGATAGAAATCGAATATTGTTCCGTTTGCATATTTTGAGTGCATCACCCAATTCAGTGTGCTGTAGTGCTTAGCTTCTGCTAAGGGCGGGGCTCATGTGCTTCATAAATGCATGAATATCTGTTGCATATATGAAGCATGCATGAGTCCCCAGAAGCTCATTACTATAGTATGTCGAACTCAGTGATGCACTTCAATTACGCAACGGAACAATATTCAATTTTTATCTGGGACTGCCACATATCCACACCAGTTAAGTAATGGTATGTGCTCACGATCTGATCATAAGCATCCCAGTCGTCATTTTTGCCTGGAAATGTGCGGGAGTTGAAGTTGATAGTGACCACCATCTTGGCAGCACACTGCTCATCATAATCTGCTGCTTGAGCAGCTTGGTTAGCAGAGCCAACAGAAATGGTGTAGACACTGGAAGAATAACCATCTGCTGCACACGAGTCGTAATATGTGCCTCCATTGCCAGCTGCCCACACATAGATAGAACCTTTACGGTTACGTCCCTGAAAATAAGGAAAAAAAGTCACTTAGAGCTTAAAAATAGCTAAGTTTAAAAGTTTGTGCCTACCTCTCTAACTCCTGTCTTCAGTGCACTTTGTGCCAAGATTCCAGGTTTTTCCACTATAAATCCCCAGTCTGAGGGTCCCCAACTGTTGCTGTAAACTTGGATGTAGTTATTCTTGTGGCCGAGAAGGTCGGCTTCAGTCAAATCAGTTGAACTGCTCATGTCAAATTTCAACCCTGAGAAGCAGTTGTAGTATAGTATTTGTAAAACCAGTTCTAACACAATGGAGTGTTGAGTATGCAGAGGAGGTAAACTATCCCTCTGATTGCTACTACATAACAATCATTTTAGTCACTAGAGTGCCTTGACAAACAACTATGCTCAAAATTACGGGTTAGTTGCATCCATTGTTGTACCTAGCTGCAGGTTACTTGGAGGATTGTGTAGGGTTACTTGCTTACTTCACTCTACAAGTCAATCACCTCCAGTAAATCACATGAGAGACCACGAGTGTTTTCAAGATGCTTCCTGAATACCGTTTGTCATAGTTTTCCGCATAGTAGTAACACTGTAGCTAGGCCACACTACACAGTGTGGGGCTTCTGTATAGCCATGCTTCGGATAAAAATTTTAGGCCCTGGCACGTACATAATATACCATTACTGCCTGTACATATTCTGCTCATCACAATGTATACTAGGATGAACATATAATGGCAAATGGAATCTTCACACCATCAAAGCCATTGCTACCATCTCATGCTGCAGCATAGTATCTACATAAAGCTTACCTCCAATTCTAGCATTGTAGGCCACCCCGACTCCACAGTGGCCATTGTCCTTTCCCATCCCCACTTCTCCTGCACAGCTAGTTCCATGGCTATCTGGCTCATCGCCATCATATTTGTCCGGAGTTGGGTCACTATCACTGTGGGCAAAGTCCCAACTGGCAGCAGAGTCCTGTGGTAACATGTGAAACAAGTATGAAACTCCTTTGTCGTGCAGAGAGGAAGAGTGAAGTCAAAGTCACGTGGCACTCCATGGCAAAATGTAACTTAAAGTATGCTC
Organism: Agelas oroides; assembly: GCA_949130485.1. Taxonomy (NCBI): domain Eukaryota; kingdom Metazoa; phylum Porifera; class Demospongiae; order Agelasida; family Agelasidae; genus Agelas; species Agelas oroides. Next base: position 5,593,377 of record OX422198.1, read on the forward strand.
AAGAGCCATGTCACCCCAAGAACCATGTCACCCCAGTGCAGCTGATGAGGCCTGGTATTGGCTGAAATACATCCTGCATAGTGGCTGACTTTGGATAACATCTATGCCTGCCTTTTTTCAGTGAGACGTGGTTCATTGGTTGTTCATGTACATGCAGGCCCAGTGTATATGATGGAACCACCTATTGGACAGTAATGAGACCTGGATCTCCGTTCTACTATTTGCTTTGATTCAGAATATTTGTTACGAAGAACTTACATAGTTTTGTGACAAGTCAGGATGTGATCGTTCCAGACCTAGAGAAAGAACCAACACACAAAATGAAAGTTAGTTGATACTTCATACTATAGTAAACATTTACTGTGTATTAGAGTGGAAGAAAATTGAGGAAATATGACATAAACTGTCTACAAATATAATCCACCCACATAACACACCCCTACAAAATTTTACTCTGTATGTAAAGCAAAATGATACTCATATAACAAAATAATTCTTCCTCACAAGAATCAAAGAGCTTTTACAGAAATTGGTTGTTAAAGTTAGTCCTGCAAACATCAGTCAGCTACATATCACTTTTCTGAACTATCTTCATACTATTCACCAGTTCAATTATGCTGTGCAATCGGAGGTCATTGAAACTGGAGTAAGCACCCAGGGTTGCTATAATTCTGCCATTGATTGCGAGTATTTGGTACATCCTCCATCTATCTATGATATCTTAGCAGGTATCAATGACTCTCAAATTTGAAAGCATCAAGGATGACATCCCCCCCATCAATAAACTAAGTACTGCCAATGTTGACAGGCTGTTTGAATGATAAAGCAACCCTTTGATACCATGTATAGGTAGTTGAACGCATCACAAACTCAGACAGGACAACCTGCCCTCTAGTAGGTACACAACAGTGCATACCATCATCCACAAATCCAACCACAACTCCACTGCCAGTATAGCCCTGCATCCACACTGGTTCCACATTGATATCAAGGCGGGCTGGACCACTTGTCTGGCCGGTGTTCAACTGGAACACAATGCAATCGAAACAAGGTCGTGCACAATATTTCAATATCACCTCAGATCTGACAAAAACTCATCAGTAATATAGATAGCTATTAACAATGATGCTAAATTCAAGGCACTACATCAATAAGACTAATTGTCTGCTGTTATAGTGTAAGAATTACGTATGCACAAAAAACAGTGCATCTCCCAAACAGTGAGTAGCACCCAAACTGAGATTCATTATAGCTCCTAGTTACAGTGGAAGTCTTCGTGGTAGAATCACAAATGCTGTTTTCATGCAGCATACTGTTATGCAGCAATCATGCAAATTTTGTTATTGTGAGGCTCAGCTAACAATAACAGTAAATCAAACGTTCCCAAACACCACATATCAAACATATCTTACCAAAGACCACTGGTCATGCCAGAGTGGGTCAGTTGGGGGAGTGTACTCCTTCTTATATTGCTTCTTGAGCTTTTGTTGCTCCACATACCTGACCTATAGAGAAAGCTGACGTAACTTATTCACTGGAACATGTCATACTGAATACACTAACATGTGGTACTAGACTCTGCTTGTGAACTTGGTCTCCAGAATGTCTCAGGTCTAAAACCTGCACATGGAGCACCTACTAGTAATCCAGCAGTGACAGACTGGATTAGAAGGCAGGTCTGAATGGTGTCTGGTGCAATGCAGGTATAGGGAGGTGTGGTCGTATGCCACCCCAAGAAAATTATCAGATCCATTTTTGGTCCAAACATCCTGCTATTTTTTTCTTTTTTACTTATTGGCAGACACAATCAGAAGGGTTCAAAGTATGCACACTATTGTGGGGATAAGCAACAAACCACAGCGTTTGCAACTAACCTGCAGCTAGCTACAACTAACCCACAATGGATGCACAATTTTAGGCCTTCTATCTTGTTAGTGGTGCATCCCCATAGGGCTAACCTAGTTAAAAGAACAATGAAGAGGTCAGGAAATATACTCTTGACAGTTAGAAGCTGGGTGCTTGGGTTCACAAATTATGTGCAGTTATGCATGATGTGATCATAAGGAGTGCCTACGTAGTTTAGTAACTGAGGTTTCCATACCTTCATGCCAATACCTTTACTAGCTACATAGTATGCCATTTCTCTGTACAATGACCATGCATGCCGATTTTAGACTAAAACTACCGTGGCTGATACACTTGCTGAATGATAAGTGCTTTCATTAGTAAATACTGTGGTCACAAAACTACAAATCCTGCAATAGAAAATACTCCAAAATATAACTACTTACCATTCTTTTTTCCATGCAATGAACAAACATGTTAAACTTACCATGACCATAGTTACACAGCCCACAGTCTAAGCACAACAATAATTATTTGAATTCTAATTGTTTTATTATCTACATGCAAATTAATTGCAGAAGCCATGCAGAAATTTTTTTGGTGCATGCATGTGAAGTTGAAAACCTAGCTAAAGTACAAACTATACCAGAAAATACGAATCTGTGTATTGGCACAAGTGTGCAGCACAAGGAACAATACCAGTAACTATATGGTTCACTTTATCATCCATACATCCAAAAGGCATAGCATGCATGACTTGTAGCACAGGTTGCCATAGTCGTCATTGCAATCATGGGATCATGCAAGGGCATACATTTTCTTCCCTCTGGAGTGTTTGAGTGAGGTCGGGTCTGGATCCTGTGCCTGAAAGGGGGTTGATTGATCTTCGTCCCACAGTCTCAGGATTACTGCTACTCCCAGGAAGTTGAAAGTGGTAAAAGTCCTCGAGGTTTCCAATCTAGAAGTCACACACATGCATGTAAGGAGACAAAAGATGGAGAGATCTTTGTGCTACAATACCACTGTATCAACTATACCAAATGGAACTGAGTGGTAACAGTTCATAGTTCATTCAGCATGTGGTCTAAGTGGTGTGAGTGCCCCTACAGCATGAGTGTTATTCATTTGCATACCTGCGTACTAGGTGTCAACATAAACAGTTAACCACAAGCATGATGAGGCACCTCCCCCCTCGAGCTCAGACGAATACGAATTACACAAATTACGAATTTGCGAATCTACGGCCTATACACACGACAACGTGTATCTACAATTATTATTATATCGTTATAGCTGTGCTAAATTACCTGTCCGAGATTTACAAACCCGTGCTTGTGCGCTAATGCGTCAGCGGCAGCAGACCCTCCGCGCACTTCCACGGCCCAGCTGTTGGAGTAGCGCGCTCCGGTGGCGTGGCTGTTACCAGGAGCGGCAGCAGCAAAAGCAAACCCCACAAACGAGAGAAACGAAAGAAACGAAAATAATTGTCTTTTGCCTTGATCCATCTCGCGCACCAGCAGTAGGAATTAACGGTGTCTCAACACGCGCGCACATATTAAAAACTACACCGCTTGTCGCGGGGGCGTTCCGGTGCGTAGGCGCGCGCAAGGAAATGCATAAACATGTCTTCGGTTTGCAACTGTAGTCTCGTCCCCAGACCCCACCCTCTCCCGCCGAATCTGTGCGCGCGCGGGCGGGGCACGAGACTATTGCAACTGCATGTGGGCTGCGCTGCAGGAGAAAACTGGTTTCCTAAGACTGGTCCTTGGTCTGGCCATACCAAAAAGTGATCCCTCCAAATTTGTTGCAAGGACACAGCAAAATGCCCCCCTCCCCAAGGGAGCTCATTCATTCACCTGGAAATGATATGGCGAGCAAAGGAACATGCATTAACAGAAAATGCTAAGTCTTTCGAAATTAGGCTAGCTGCTGGTAATAGGAATTACCATGCAGTTGAGGTAGTAATGCAACATCACCTCCCTGGTATGTTATATACTCACTATCTTGTAATTTGAGCCGGTAACCTGTCGAGCTAGAGCCACCAAAATGGCATTTATGCAATTTTTAATATCTCTACAAGATTTGTGCTCCTTCTGGTATGCTGGCTACACAGCAGCCTAGCTGCCAGGTTTATCAGAACAAACCAAATACAGACTCATTCCCAGAACCAAGTATACTGGCCCAAGAGCGCATAAGAACGGGCGGCTAGAGTAAGAGCGTGTAACTCCAATAGAAGCCCACAGTCCGGTCAAAATTATTGAACCGTACTAAAAATAGAACACCCGGTCACGCGCTTAGCAACAATGGCTTATGTATACATGCAGCATGTGCAGTATGTGTTACTATTTCTAGTACACTTCAATAATTCCGACCGGTTTCAAATTTACGGAGTTACATGTGCTTATTCTAGGGGAGGGGGGAGGGGGGAGGGGGCTCAGGAGCCAGGGTCTTATCTTATAGATCATGTCATTATGATATTCAAAACTGCAATACAATCTGTTACCAATGGTAACAATAAACAAAAAAGTGGGTGTTATCCCGTACACAACTACTGTGACTGTAAGTATCTATGAATAGTGTGATACTCATTCCACAAGTGGTGTGATTTTTCAGTAACAGATTGAATTCCTAGACTTAATGATGTGAACTTCCTTCAAACCACCAAGGTAGCTATCCAAGAGGGAGTAAACTTACTCTAAAGAGCAGTTGGGGGGAGGTTCTGAGAATGTTAATTATAACCGCTAGTATGCATCCCTGAATTCACAGTATGCATGTACATGGCAGTTCATAAACTCCTGATAAGACCGAAGAGTTACTAGCTCTCTAACTTTTATATTTTTCACAAGCATGCTTAACCAAGTTGTTTAGTTCAGCTCAGTTAGCAAGCAGATACTAATAGCACACGCTAGATTTAAGGAATTCCCCGGGGCCAATGGTTACATTTTCTCCAAAAGACACAAAGGCTTCTCAGTTTTTGTAGTGGGGCTGAGTGTGCCCGGGAAGAGAAATAATTCTAAGCCAGACTAGGCTACAACATTCACATAAGACAGCTACAGTACATGCCAAAGAAGGAGGGGGAGGTATACATGTAACAGTAACATTACTACCCACAAAAATAATTCCCAAGTCGTTTTGACTATTAATTCTGGCTACACACACTCAGAATTCCAAAATATGTAGGCTCACAGTTTAAAGCATTATACCAAAGAAGGGTAGCCAAATAACATTACTAACCACAAGAAAGTTAAAGGTTTGATTGGCTTTATTCAACACACTGGCAGCTCATGTACTGGAGTTGCAGAATTTACTAACAGCTACACTGAGTATTCACATGCCAAGGCCCGTTCTTATGCGTCCTTGTTTCATGTACTAGAATTAGTGGAAAGATAAGTACATGACAGTGTATTTGGCCACCATGCATGGACGTTCTGTGTGTCTTTCTATGACAACAACAACAACTACTGACCACAACGCAATTCCCTCAATTGCTATTCTATCATGTTTCACATACCTGTAGTTGTCTGTTAATAACATGTCACAACAACAACAACATTAATGACCACAAAATAGTTCCCAGACTGCAATAGAACCCATAACTGCTTTTGTGACTACAAAATGTACACAAAACTATTTGCTTATTTGCATACCATAATGCTAGCCTCGTTCCCAGGTCCCACCCAGCTTTCTGTCGCTTGCAGTACGGAAAAGAGCCTGGTAACGAGGCTACCATAATTGTGAAAATTAGGTGACTTTGAAAAAAAGGCCTAATAGCTATTGGGATGAGCCTTGGTGAGACAGGCCATTCGTTTATTGCATTCCATAATGCTATAATTGTGAGAATTATGTGATTTGCAAAAACGGCCCTTATAACTTACTGGGACGAGCATGCACATGGTGAGCCCCGGAGTATGTGTACTTTAATGTCTGTACCCATAATTATGTCATGTCTGTACCCATAATTATGTCATGCATGACTGTTTCACGTGTTTCTTAACACTCTACAGGCAGCTATGTAGACAAGCCAGGCTTAGTCTCGTCCCCAGACCCCACCCTCTCATGAGGAAAAACGGTCTGGTGAACTAAGTTGAATTTCTGGGGCTAGCACAAACTTTTGTGTCATTGTCACCTAGCAATGTTCAAAACATTTTACGCCAACCCCACTCAAAAAAGGTAGGGATACTCGAGTAGAGATAAAAAAATTTATGGTTGTAAGGGAATAATAATAACCAATCTTGCAATCTCATTGGTCCTTACCACTTTTGGGGAATAAGTCCAAGAAATTTGACTTCCCTTTTCTCGCCGGGAGGCGCGCGTGGGCTGGGCACGAGACTAAGCCAGGCTGCTCACATCAGGCATAGGGCTGCACAGTTTCTACTGCTAGCTTTATGGTTTGAGTGTGCAAGTTGTGTATTTTCATAGTTTGCATGATGACTTCTAAGCTGCCTCAAGTAAGGACTACTCATGACAGGCCAGACTGTGTTCTCATAGACAGCAAGAAGTCAGCAGGAGTCATTTTGACAGTTGAGCGGACTGCATAGTAAAGACCTTTATTGTTGCTATAGTGATGCCAGACAGTTTTTGATAGCACTCCAAACTCATACTCCACGGTAAGGTTAGAAACCCCGATACTTGCCACATAGTTATGAATGCAATTAAAGCACAGTTGCTTACAGGATATTGAAGCCCTCATGTTTAAACATCTTACCAACAAGCAGTACCAGTGAGCTAGCTGTGGTATCTGCATCAGCAAGGTTCGACCAAGGGCGCTCTTGGTATACCCACTGTATACACACTGAAACAACCAACTAGCAAACTGTGTCCCACTCCAGTAACAAGATCATGGGAACACGACACAACCACAGCAAACTGTGTCCCACTCCAGTAACAAGATCATGGGAACACGACACAACCAATTGTACACCAAAATTGTTTGCAGAAGATTATTTGTTTAATTACACCGTACAACTAACTATTTGTAACTACAATGAACCTGTCTGTGATGGTCACCATGGAATCAGCATTCTTTTGGCCATTTTAGACAGCTGGTTGCTTTATTCGTACAGGATTAGTGTAACTGGGACCAGGAATGGTGGCCATACTAGCCATGTAGCCTCACTCCCACGTCCATGAGGGGGGCCTGGGAACTATTAATGTGATATGGGATGTAAATTTTTGTGGTGCAGTTTCGTTGGTTGTACATTTCCTTCCCACTAACTCATTTCATTATACACTTTGACCTTGTGGTTGAGATAGTAATGTCACTGTTACCTCCTCCCTTCTCTGGTATGTTAGCCCCCTCTTCAGATTAGGAATATCGCCACACAGATCACAACCCCATGGAGCATGAAATGTGTTTGTAAAATCTGCAGAGGTTTTGAGAAACAAGGATCTCAACTAAGTAGATGGTATCCATTTTACCCCACTTCTTTAACTACCGTATAGCGGGAAACTTTCGAGGGAGAAAACTTTCGCAAATTTGTGCAAAATAAGGTTTTCACGGAAAAAACTTTCGCAGAGGCTTGCTGATGCCACCAGGGTGCCGCCAATTATGCCGCCAAAAGATGCCACGCCCCCAAATTTCACAGAGAAAACTTTCACGAATAGCCACAAAACCTCGAAATTCGCAAAAGTTTTCTCCCTCGAACATTTTCTGCTATACAGTACAGCAATCTTCAAGTAGGAAGTAGACTACAATGCAGCTACCTGTTTGAAGCTGAAGCTCAATGAGAGCGTTTTCTGACTGATAAAAAGTAGGTCTAAAAAATTTTGCCGTACCCTTTTGCAGGCTAGTGGCCTGACCATTTTCCAGCAACCCTGATTTCATACCATCCCAAGAAGAAAGCCTGTGAACGAGGCTACTCCCACAGCTAGTGCTGCCAAACCCCCTATTCAACTTTTGACAATATTCACTTACAACCTGAGAACCTGGCAGGGGGGGGGGGGGGGGGGGGGGGGGGGGGCAGAGGGCGACTAGGCACATGGTTTGAGCCGTTGTGTAACACCATTCACTGTCTAAACATGTATAGTATGAAGGGAGATGAGGCAAGTAGCCAGTTGTAGTCATTGGTAACCATTGCCATAGCAACAGGTTATTCTTATTGAGCTGTGTGGGGGTACTGGGAGCTCATTAGTCAGTTAGCAGAACAGAGGGACAATGGCTACCGGATATGTTAGATCTTCTTTCGCAAGTACTGCTTGTGGCTTTGGTATTTATGTCAAGAAAGAACAACATACCATTCAGCAAGTGATCACTGCTTTGATAGCTATTCACACGATGATTCTCGAGCTTTCATCTTCAAAGTATGGGTAGTGCATACTATGAATAGAGAGACAAAGTACGAAAGAGCTATAATAACATTAAAACCTGCTAACAAATGTATGAATGGAAGAATTTGGTCTGAGGATAACATACATGTACGTTGTGGTTTTGAAGCCTCCAAGCCATTGTTCCTAAATTACGACATTTGGTGCTTTGCAACACCAACTGAATCTGCTATTTACTACAAATTGGCCTACGTATTAGGTTATGTTATACACTAGCCTCGTGAGGAGGATTCTGACCCTAAGATGGTAGGTGAAGTAATCAGGTAGCCGAAGCTGTCGTCTCTCCACAATACCTTGTACATCACTGCCATCAGAGTTCTACAGAAGTGGAAGGGTGGGGAGGAGGATGGGGAGGAGGGGGGAAGGTGGGGAGGAGGGAAGAAGGAGGAGGGTGGGGGGGAAGGGGGAGGGAGGATGGTGGGGGGAGGGAAAGGGAATATGTCAATGAACTGGGACAAACATGAGCTGTTTATTTGTCTCATTTTTTCACCAGATATGATGAGGGAAAGCCATTAGCTTACAGACACAGCAATTTGTTCTGAGGTCATGTACCTCACACAATGCACAGGGGTCAAAGGTCAGTAATTTTAGAAACCAGCTCCTAGACCAGAGCTGAAAGAAATGTACAATTATCTTCTTGTTACAACTACATCATAAAAAGCTGAGTTGTATAAAATACTGTCCCACGTATGAAAGGACAAGTATAATAACTACTATCATGCAAAGGTAAGAAAGAGTTCCAACCATGGAACAGTTCTGCACGGTCATGAGAGATCGGAATGAGATATAGGAACAAGACTGTAAATGTACATTTATGACAAGCTATGTCAGCTATGTGAATATAAACACATGTTGTGGGTGGGGCTATCAGCTCCAAGACTGTGATAGACATGAATATATACCTACCACATACATACATACATACATACATACATACATACATACATCATACATACATACATACATACATCATACATACATACATACATACATACATACATATACATACATACACACATACATACACATACATACATACATACATACATACTCACACATACATACATACATCATACATACATACATACATACATACATACTACATACATACATACATACATACATATACATACATACATACATACATACATACATACATACATATACATACATACATACATACATACATACATATACATACATACATACATACATACATACATACTACATACATACATACATACATACATATACATACATACATACATACATACATACATATACATACATACATACATACATACATACATATAATAGTTACATTCCCCAGATGCATGGAGCAGCATGAGCCCATGCTGCTCCATCTGGGGAATGTAACTAATTTGTTGGATGGTACCCCTAGCAACCCACTGCCACACCCATTATCACCTCCACCCCTTCCACTTCGTGTTATTCAAGTTCAAAGATTTGTTTGCTAAGCAACATCCAACAAACATACATATACATACATACATACATACATACACATCCTGCGTAGGTGACCTATTCACACACTAATTGGCTTACTGTGCAGCAGCTAATAAGGGTTTTACCAGCAGTGGCTAATGAACCTCCTAAAAATGTCTTTTAGTAGCCGAACATTGGGTTAAGGGGACAGAAGGGGAGGCACTTGTACAGGATGTAGAAAGGGATGTGCATTGCTGAGGTGCACTGAACATGAGGTGAGAACCATTCTGCATCTTGTAGGGTCTCTGTGTTCTTGAGAGCTAATTCATTCTGCTAAGCTGGAGCATGATGTCACTGTCCACGTCTAACCAACTACAGGATTTGGTGTGTTCAAACCCCTAAAAATTGAGGATGTGGGGATGCAGGGGATGTACAGATTTTCATCGGTTTCAGTGTGTTGATCCAACCAACAGGAGTTTGCGAGTCAGGCTTGCCTGCTCACTAATGAATGTACAAGAGCGCATAAGAACGGGCGGCTTGAGTAGGAGCATGTAACTCCAATAGAAGCTTGTAGTCTGGTCAAAATTATTGAACCCTACTAAAAATAGAACACCTGGTCACATGCTTAGCAACAAATGGCTTATGTCTACACAGCATGTACAGTATGTGTTACTATTTTTAGTATTGGTCCGACCAGTTTCAAATTTTACGGAGTTACACGCTCTTACTCCAGCCACCCGTTCTTATGCACTCTTGTATGTATGATCCACACTCTAACATTGCATGACATTAAGTGCATAGTTACTGTCACATCTTTGGGAGGGCACAATGAGGTCTTAGATAAATTTCATCAGAAGGAAGCGGCTATGTATCGCTTCTTGTCAGTCTTACCAGTTGCTTATGCTCAGACTGTACTCACTTTCACAAGTTGAAATCACGTCCAGATAACAATTTCATTTTTTTGTTGTTACTGTTGTTTTTTTTTGTTTTTTTGTTAGCATGTATAGAAGATTATGAGGGCTAATGGTTGTCCAATTGTCGTAGCTCAGTAGTAAAGTACTGGTGACTCCTGGGGGTTAGCTAAGTCCTGGATGCATCCCTATTGCCTGAAGTTGTACAAGGCAGATCATATTACACAGTTGAGCACTGGCGACTCCTAGGGGTTAGGTCCTGGATGCATCCCTATTGCCTGAAGTTGTACAAGGCAGATCATATTACAGTTGAGACGGCCTGCTGCATCACAGTACAAGGTATGTTTCCCTTGGGAGACCACAATGTATGCAAATAAACAATAAGCTCACAACAGCTGAGCTGCTTCCTTCCCACCTCCAGACCTTCGCTTCACTAGCTGCAAGTGATCAAAAACTGGCACAAAAACTAGAAGTGGAATGACTTGGGAATGAGGAAGGCGCGGTGGGGCTGCTCAAGACCGTAGCCTCATTCCCAAACTGGAAACTGGAGGCAGGAGAAGACCTCGGAATGAGGCTAATATGTTGTGCCCTGGACTGACATTGCCACCCATACACTGTTTCTGAAAACATTGTTTAATCTCTTAGAGCGTACAAACACAGAGCATACTCTACTGGACTCTACCCTACTCTACCCTACTCTACAATAGGTCTACCTGATTCTACTCAACTTTATCCAGCTCTACTACATGCTACCCCACTCTACAATGACTCTACCTGACTCTACCTGACTCTACCCGAATCTACCTGACTCTACCTGACTTTACACGACTCTACCTGACTCTACCCGAATCTACCTGACTCTACCCGAATCTACCTGACTACCCAAATCTACCTGACTTTACCTGATTCTACAAGACTCTATATACCCAACTCTACATGACTCTACCTGACTCTACCCGACTCTACCTGACTCTACCCGACTCTACCTGAACCTACCCAAATCTACCTGACTCTACCCGACTCTACCAGACTCTACCCGACTCTACCAGACTCTACACGACTCTACCCAACTCTACTCGACTCTACCCAAATCTATCCCACCCTACAATGACTCTACCCGACTCTACCATGGCTCTACCTAATGTTATTGGACAATAAGCTATCAAAAACTGGAGACAGGAGAGGCCCCAAGAACGAGTTTAATACCGAGGGTGAACTACTGAGGTGAGCTAGAAAACCCCCAACCAGAGTACCTTACCCCAGAAGAATCGGTGATGCCAAAAGGAATGAAACTACGAAAGAAGCTAGTTGCATGTCATGAATATGATCCACCTTCAGCAGCCACACAAAACTATCAACCAGTGAAAGTGAGTTAATTGTCAAGTTTTGTTTGCACGTTTTCTGTAGTGCACAGATTATAATGTTTTTGTTTTCAATGTTTGTTGTCCACCAGTTTAGCAGTCTACTACTGAAACAGAAAGGCTGGGTAACAAGATACAGCTGTTCTATACACACAGGACTTCAGACGTACACCCACTAATCTCGCACCCGGCCTCTTTCAGCTTGAAGGTCTCGGTACGAGACTACAATGTCAGCTGGTGGACCCCCTAACTCTTAACGGACACACTAAAATAGGCCATGTTTTTCATCACTGCTAACTTCCTTTGAGATCTGCCGCCTCAACTGTCATTATCGCCTTCCGAGCCATGACACACCCACTTTTAAGGCACCGTAGATTTGCTGCATGTGTAAAGTGTTCACTAGCAACAAATAATGAGTAATGACCGCCCGCCCGCATGTAAATTGAGTAAGTGGCTGATCTGAAACAATAAATGTACTTTGCCTGGCCACTTTCTTGGTCCAGGGGTACCTACATTGCAGTGTTGTTTTAGCTTAATGTTCGGAACTTTCTTGGTCCCAGGGGTGCCCACATTGCAGTGTTGTTTTAGTTTAATGTTCGGAACTTTCTTGGTCCCAGGGGTGCCCACATTGCAGTGTTGTTTTAGTTTAATGTTCGGAACTTTCTTGGTCCCAGGGGTGCCCACATTGCAGTGTTGTTTTAGTTTAACGTTCGGAACTTTCTTGGTCCCAGGGGTGCCCACATTGCAGTGTTGTTTTAGTTTAACGTTCGGAACTTTCTTGGTCCCAGGGGTGCCTACATTGCAGTGTTGTTTTAGTTTAATGTTCGGAACTTTCTTGGTCCCAGGGGTGCCCACATTGCAGTGTTGTTTTAGATTAACGTTCGGAACTTTCTTGGTCCCAGGGGTGCCCACATTGCAGTGTTGTTTTAGTTTAACGTTCGGAACTTTCTTGGTCCCAGGGGTGCCCACATTGCAGTGTTGTTTTAGTTTAATGTTCGGAACTTTCTTGGTCCCAGGGGTGCCTACATTGCAGTGTTGTTTTAGTTTAATGTTCGGAACTTTCTTGGTCCAGGGGTGCCCACATTGCAGTGTTGTTTTAGTTTAACGTTCGGAACTTTCTTGGTCCCAGGGGTGCCCACATTGCAGTGTTGTTTTAGATTAACGTTCGGAACTTTCTTGGTCCCAGGGGTGCCCACATTGCAGTGTTGTTTTAGTTTAATGTTCGGAACTTTCTTGGTCCCAGGGGTACCTACATTGCAGTGTTGTTTTAGTTTAATGTTCGGAACTTTCTTGGTCCAGGGGTGCCCACATTGCAGTGTTGTTTTAGTTTAATGTTCGGAACTTTCTTGGTCCCAGGGGTGCCCACATTGCAGTGTTGTTTTAGTTTAATGTTCGGAACTTTCTTGGTCCCAGGGGTGCCCACATTGCAGTGTTGTTTTAGTTTAATGTTCGGAACTTTCTTGGTCCCAGGGGTGCCTACATTGCAGTGTTGTTTTAGATTAATGTTCGGAACTTTCTTGGTCCCAGGGGTGCCCACATTGCAGTGTTGTTTTAGTTTAATGTTCGGAACTTTCTTGGTCCCAGGGGTGCCTACATTGCAGTGTTGTTTTAGTTTAATGTTCGGAACTTTCTTGGTCCCAGGGGTGCCCACATTGCAGTGTTGTTTTAGTTTAACGTTCGGAACTTTCTTGGTCCCAGGGGTGCCCACATTGCAGTGTTGTTTTAGTTTAATGTTCGGAACTTTCTTGGTCCCAGGGGTGCCTACATTGCAGTGTTGTTTTAGTTTAATGTTCGGAACTTTCTTGGTCCCAGGGGTGCCCACATTGCAGTGTTGTTTTAGTTTAACGTTCGGAACTTTCTTGGTCCCAGGGGTGCCCACATTGCAGTGTTGTTTTAGTTTAACGTTCGGAACTTTCTTGGTCCCAGGGGTGCCTACGTTGCAGTGTTGTTTTAGTTTAATGTTCGGAACTTTCTTGGTCCCAGGGGTGTCCACATTGCAGTGTTGTTTTAGTTTAATGTTCGGAACTTTCTTGGTCCCAGGGGTGCCCACATTGCAGTGTTGTTTTAGTTTAATGTTCGGAACTTTCTTGGTCCCAGGGGTGCCTACGTTGCAGTGTTGTTTTAGTTTAATGTTCGGAACTTTCTTGGTCCCAGGGGTGCCCACATTGCAGTGTTGTTTTAGTTTAACGTTCGGAACTTTCTTGGTCCCAGGGGTGCCCACATTGCAGTGTTGTTTTAGTTTAACGTTCGGAACTTTCTTGGTCCCAGGGGTGCCCACATTGCAGTGTTGTTTTAGTTTAATGTTCGGAACTTTCTTGGTCCAGGGGTGCCCACATTGCAGTGTTGTTTTAGTTTAACGTTCGGACAGTAGTTTAGTTTTACACATTCAAATTGTTAGTTTAGCTTTAATTACTAAATCCAAAAAGAGTTAGTAGTTTAGCTTTTAGTTATAGTTACTAACTACTACTTTTGGCAATTTTAAGTAGTTTAGTTTTTAATTAGTGGACTAAGGTAGCATTGATTTTTAGTTTTAATTACTAAAATGAAACATGCCTTACTAAAATGCATTTTAAGTTTTAGGTTTAGTTAACTAAAACAACATTGCTTACATTAGAGAGGTTTCACGTTCATATTCTTTTATCAGAGAGTAGCCATCCATTAATTACCAATTACCATTTCATGGTTTCGATAGTTTTGATACACACCCCGAGTAGTCAACACCAGAGAGCCACACCCCGAGTACTCAACACCAGAGAGCCGCTCCCTGTACCACAAGAAAGTGCCGAAAACAACAAACATCTGAATTATATAGCTTCTAGGATATATCTTATTTTTAGCTACATCTACGTTGCCATGGGACACAAGCTATACTCATGCATTATTAAGCCCATACCGGTATGCTTAAATCTCCACAGGAAGAAAATGAGCGCCTAACAGGGAGGTGCATTCGTGTGTGAATTATGCAGTGACAGCACCAAAATCAGCGCTTAACAACATGCGAGTGCGGTATACATGTTAGGCCAAAGAGCAATTTGTCAAATAGTCAGTTGCAATTATTAAGATTGCTGGCTACAATGGTTGAGTTCTACAAGAAATTTTATCTCCATGCACCATCATCAATACGTAGTACTCCAGCTGCAGCTTCCCCCCCCCCCCCCCCCCCCAAAAAAAAAAAATTATAAATACAGTTCTAGGTATGATTTTACCCCTCAGATTGCATCAGAAACAATCTCGGGGGACCTACAATTTTTCTTGAGGAGCATTCCCCCAGACCCCCCTAGGCAATACTTCATAAAGCTTCCCCCCAAACTCAAAATCCTAGATAGGACCCTGATCATGAGCTAATTACATGAAAACATCACAAGCAGCACCGCACATATGCATTTGCAGCAGTACCATGGTCAGCCATATGACAGCACGTACTAGTGTCACACAAGAATGACGGGTTATGCGAGAATTTCAACTAATGAAGTCACACAAGAAGGACGGGTTATGCAGGAATTTCAACTAGTGAAGCCAGGTTATGCGAGAATTTCAACTAGTGAAGCCACACAAAGACAGGTTATGCGAGAATTTCAACTGATGAAGCCACACAAGAAGGACGGGTTATGCGAGGATTTCAACTAATGAACATGTTGCTAATAAGTAAATAGTCAGCTAATCGTAATTTCTTGGGCTTATTCCCCAAAAGTGGTAAGGACCAATGAGATTGTGAGATCGGTAATCATTACGTAGCACTTCCCTTACAACAGTAAATTTTGTTATCTCTACTCAAGTATCCGTACTTTTTTTGAGCGGGTTTGGTGTAAAATGTTTTGAACATTGCTAGGTGACACAGTTGCAAAAGTGTGCGCTAGCCCAAGAAATTCAACTTGGCTCACCAGACCATTCCGCCTCGTGAGAGAGTGGGGTCTGGGGATGATACTAGATATATATATATCCTCTAGTTGTTTGGGCCCATATGTGTATACACTTCACAGAGAAAAATGGAGCAGCTGTGTACCTGTGTTGCCACTGTGACAACTAAGTTCATACTCAGGCACAAAATGCTAACTAAGCATGTGCACAATGTCATGTGGTTCAAAACCAGCAAAGAAACCGGATTGGTGTGTTTTGGGATACAGTGGTATGTATTTATACTACGGTTAACCCCCCAAGTACATACTGTGGTTAACCCCTAAGGTGCTTCCCTAACATGAATGGGAGTGAGGAGGAACAACCACCAAACATTTTGTAGGTCAAAGTTTGGGGTAGGTGGGAGGGGGTTGGGGGTATAAATATATTCATAGTCTGACTGGTCCATGACCCTGTACTCATTTCTAGGTGATTTGGTAACAGCCTGGGAAGCAGGCTAAACTACCTAGCCTCGTTCCCAGTCCTCCACTGCAGCTATGGTATGAGGACTGGGAACAAGACTATAGAATACTGGTGCATTTTTGGAAAAAATTCCCATGTTTTGCTGAGCTATTACAAAATCTCGACTAATCCACAGTTAGCATAGCCATGCTTGTAAATACTAGGAGGGTATTTGTAAATACACCAGCTACAGATGGTATTGCATTACCAGCTGCCATTATTGCAATAATATCAGTGGTACCTGCAAATTTATGCTCCTTTTCCAGGTTAAAAAGGCGCAACAAATCCGCAGAAAACGTGTGTTGAAGATCATGAAGATCTGCAGCATCGTCCTAGTCTCGGAACCAGACCCTTTCGAGGGGGTCTGGGAACGAGACTATACAGTCACCCGCATTCCCATCCGGATATCTCCGTTACATTGCAAGATATCCGGATGTGAGTGATCAGATGATAGCTTCCGCACCAGTCCGCCCCAGAGTCCGCCCACTGTCCGTACACTCTCCTGGGAAAGATGGCGTCCCAGGAGCTACGGATAGTCAGGATTCTGCTTGTTGGAGATCGTAAGTTTCAAGGTCCTTTTCGGCTAGAAGAAATAATGCAGTAGCGTAGGGCTGGCTGGGGGGTATAGATAGAGAAAGATTAATCGAAGACTTTGGGGATGACACGAAGGGTGTGTGTGTTTTATCAGTGATATCCAGTTCTTTCCATCAGTGGAGGGATATGTGTGTGATAGCAAGTGACTAATTCCCTCCCTTTAGATTCAGGAAGGAGGAGAGAATCTAAAGGGAGGGAATTCTCTCTTTCTTTCTCTCCTGGTAATCCAGCCTTCTGACTCCCTCTCTCCTTGCAGCTCAGTGTGGCAAGACGTCCATCATCCTAGCTCTTGTGGGAGAGGAATTCCCCCTCTTTGTCCCACCCCGCGCAGAGGAGATCACCATCCCCGGTGACGTCACTCCTGAGAAAGTCCCCACACATATCGTCGACTACTCCTGTGAGTCTGGAGGGGAAGAACCTCAAAGGAGTTGCCATAGCAATGCATGAAAATTTCCACATAGTCTATTAGTCTATTAGTGAGTGCAGTCCAAAGTAGAAACTGAACATGATTGCATCATGTATTTCAATCACATCATGTACTGTTTTTGAAGTGCTGCATTCTGTTAAGGGGTGGGGCTCATACATACTGTGTAGACCTGTCAGATATTGGTGTGTCTGAGCAGCGTGTATGAGCCCCACCCCTTAATGGAAGTGTTCGGGGAAACAGTGTTTCAAATGCCACACACACCAGTGCATCCTGTTCAATAGAGGCTTTTCACTTACGTCATCAAAACCGTACACATCCGTATACTAAAATTTGCACTGCCATCTTGGAGTACAGCTTTATATATGGGATATCGATCGAAAACGAACTAGCCTCACAGATAAGCTTAATTTAGCGGTTTTAACTTACATGTACAGAGCGGTGGTATCAATGCCTGATTCAACACATATTGCATTCGCCGAGATCGCCATAGAAGCTACCATCTTCTTGTAATCCAACATGGCGGCTGTTTTCCATTTACCTTGGTATATTTTGAAAGTGATTATGTCATGTGAAAACCCCAGTAGAGCAGAGTGTACTCTCACTATACTGATACACATGGAGTATACCTTAGTGGTGTGTAGGTTGTTGTGCATGACGACCAAAGCAGCTGTGTTTGTGTCTCTTCATGCAGCTCAAGAGCAAGATGAAGACGTGTTGCAAGAGGAGATAGCCAAGGTGAATCCCCTCCCCTCCTCTCTTCCCTTCCACTTCCCTCTTCTTCCTCCCTTCCTCTCTCCTCCCTCTATCCTCTTTTCCCCTTCTCCCACCTTCCCTCCTCTCTCCCCCTAGCTTGTTAATATGGCTATTTCTTCCCTCAGGCCCATGTGGTGTGTGTGGTATATGACCTCACAGATGAGAATGCTCTGGACAGGGTAAGCCAAACTCTGTCACGTGACATGTAACTTCTGTCACGTGACATGTAGCTTCTGTCACGTGACATGTAGCTTCTGTCACGTGACATGTAGCTTCTGTCACGTGACATGTAGCTTCTGTCATGTGATCTTGTCACAACCTAGCTACATACACATACTGTCTAACAACGTCTGTACAAGGGTGACAACAATACCAAAGTGTATGAATTCTGCTCGCCAACACAGTTGGCACTCGAGCAAAAACTTGCTGTATCTCAGATCGTCACTTACATTGTACTAAGTCATGTGACTTACACATGACCATGCTTAGCACACTTGACCAGTTGACCCGAGGACTATTCCTAGTTCACTTTGGATGCCCAAGTAAAGAGGTAGCTCCCTCCCTCCCTCCCTCCCTCCCCAGGTGGTGCACTACTGGCTACCTCTTATCAAGCAGTGTACCGCTGGTGTGAACAAGCCTATCATCCTGGCAGGAAACAAGGTGCATACAATCACAGTATTTTGTGAACGGGTCACATGACCATCAATAAAGTCACATGACTATCAGTAAAGTCACATGACTCATAGTTTTGCTGTACAATATACAGTATACTATCAGTGTTAGTGTACTATAAGTCCCTGAGTACATCAATGTTCATGTATCTTCTTGTGCGAAATTGCCCACACATGCTGTTCTCTTTCTCTTCTCCCTGCACATGTAGGCAGACCTGCAGTTTGACAACGAGAGCCAGTCTCAGGTTGGTTTGTTAACACCGCTGTTGTTATTTCTAGGAGGGTGAGGAACTAAATCTTTGGAACTCACATGAGCTCCACTGACTGAGCTCCACTGACTGAGTTCCTTAGACAGTGTGATATGTGTTACATGAGGGCTAAGCTTTCTCCTTGCACTGTCTGGAGAGGTTTGAGTCCTACTGGAGCGCTAAAGCTGTTGTGATTTTACTGCAGAAGCTGCAGGAGATTCTGAACACCTTCATGGAGGTGGAGACTGGGATTGAGGTGAGATGAGCCTCTGTCAACGACCACACCAAGTTCCATGTACAGTGCACCAGATGTACCCTTTTCATTTTCTTTCACCTCTCTCTCCTCCTTCCTCTTTGTCCCTACTCTCCCACCTCCTTCTCCCAGTGCTCAGCCAAGGACCTCCACAATGTGCCAGAGACATTCTACTTTGCCCAAAAGGCTGTGCTGTATCCGACCGCTCCCCTCTACTCTCCCAGCGACAGACAGGTATTGGAGCAATGGATAGACATCAGTAAATGTCCGTAATCTTTGGGTGTGAACTCCAGGTTATCATGTAGTATGACCTTAGTAGCCTCGTTCCTAGACTCCATCCCAACTTTTGGTTCATACGTTATGTGACCAAAAAACTGGGAAGAACGTACGAACTAAACTGGGAAGAATGTACGAACCAGAAAGCTGGGGGAGAACCTGGGAACAGTGGTGTGACTTTAGTACAGTGCATCTAATTTAAATCGAATTATAGCTTACAGTTTGGTAGTGACCATGTTCACAACTTGTGCTTATGGCTGTCCTTGTGGGTGTGGTGTGTGTGTGTGATGTGGATGGAACGTTGTCAGTGTAGCTAGCTGCTGCCTATCGGAAGAGTCCTATGCACACATCACTTGCACGCAGTAATTTCACAAAGGTAATGTATCTTGCTACAGCTCAAACCTGAGTGCACTGATGCTTTGGAGAGAGTTTTCAAGGTACAGTGTAACCTCGTCCCCAAGCTCTCCCTCTGTGAGCATCGTGTTCTCTTTTAGTCTCGTGTGGCCATCCTGAGTTGACATAGTCTCATTCCCAGACTCTCAGCATGTACTGTACCGAGGGTCTGGGAACGAGACTAGAGTTGACATCATTCACATGTACAGTGGAACCCCACTTAACGGACACCCCTCAACAGCGGACACCCACGATATAACGAACAATTCTGAAAGTCCCGACTGTCCTTCCATTCACTTCAATACTTAAGCAAGCCCTGAATAGCAGACACCCTGCTACTCCGTATAACGGACAGTTTTCACGGTCTCAATTAATTGTACGCAAACAATACTCAACGCGACTTAGCGGACACTCGTCAACCTTTTCAGCAAAATTGTCCACCATCGCTGCTGTAGTTAACAACTTGACATTAGATTAGCGTTGTTACTCATAGTACTAGCCTCTGCTTAGCCTTCCCTGCCAGCGTACAGCAAAAGAAAGCTCTAAAAACGCAGCCACGTTGTGCTCAACAGCCCAATTACGCAGTACCACGCCTACCGGAAATATACCGGAAAAGCCCCTGAGTTAGGGACACCTCGCTATAAGGGACAAAATGCTGGTTCCCAATGGTGTCCGTTATAGAGGGGGTTCCACTGTACATTCCAACTGCATTTCCACATGTGAAACAGTGTATTGATGAACCTCCGCTATGGGCAGGACTCGTATGTGCTGTGTATATAGATGCATTGAATATATCCCACCTAGTATAGTTTTGCCTATACAACAGGTGGGGGGTAACTGTGCCTCCCTGAGGGCTACAAGGGAAAATATGGCTCATAAAATTCCCTCTCCATGTATTTTTATGTTTACAGTACCCTACATTCCCATATTATACTGCACATTTTGTACACAGTTGTGTGTAAATAATATTGAAGTTACTGTAAACACTTGCACATGTACAGATGTGTTTACAGTAATAACAACAAAGGACCAATCAGGTGGGATATATAATAGCGCCTATAGCACAGGTGGCCAGGGATTTATGGCTGTTAGTAAACAAACCTCAGACTCGGTCTGTTTACTGCCATAAATCCCTGGCACCATGCTATAACTATAACATAAATATTGACACAGTGTATATATATGAGCCCACCAGAAGTTCAATGATACACTAATATGCAGCTGATTGGGTTCTACTCAGGAATGCAATGAAATGATACTGTTGTTATGCTATCATACACCACAGATCTGTGACATGGACAACGATGGTATTCTGAACGACCAGGAGCTGAATGACTTTCAGGTAACTGCATACTCCTCCGAGGAAGATACATGTACACAAGTAGTACCTCTCCCCTGTCTCTTTCCCACTCCCCATCCTCCTTTCTTCTTCCCTCCCCTCCCCCTCTTCTCCACCCTTCTACTCCTCTCCGCCCTTTTCCTCCTCTTCCTTCTTTTCCGCCTCCTTTTCCTGATCTTCACTCCCTCCCACCTCCACCTCCCTCCTACCTCCACTTCCCTCCTACCTCCACTTCCCTCCTGCCTCCACTCTTCCTCCTCCTCTTCCCCTCTTCCTTCTTTCCTGTCTTCACTTCCTCCTTCCTCCACTTACTTTATTGACTCTCTCCTTTTCCCCTCTCCTATCTCCTCCCTCCCCTTAGATCCGTTGCTTCGATGCCCCTCTCCAACCGCAAGCCCTGCAAGATGTGAAAAGCATTGTTCAGAGAAACATCTCTACGGGTGTCAGGAACGACGGCCTCTCGATGGAAGGTACTCATGGACCACTGCACTGCGTAGTTTCCACAACAGAGCATGTAACCAGTGATATAGCCACTGCATGTTTTTTCTGACTGTCTGCTCAAAGAAGCTAGCGTTTAACTCACTGATGGGATCGCCTTGTTCTCCAGCTTTTCATTTTCATCTGGCAGGGTGCAGGGGAAAGCCTGGGAATGAGTTCTGATGGGACATGGCCATCTGAGTATAGCCTCGTTCACAAGCCTTCCCACTGTCCGTTTTTTGATCGCTTACAGTATGTAAAACTGAGAGGAAGGCCTGGGAGATTTAGTCATATGCACGACTAATGATAGGTAGACAGACAGGGGGCAATGCCCAAGAAAGATTCTCAATGCTTTTCTTGTAGTATCTTGTCTGGGGACTTGAGACTGTAACGTTCGAACGACAGCATCAATACAGCTCGTTATTCAGTAGACTTGAGTCTGATCAATCGGGCACCGCCCCCCGTCTGTCTACTTTCTGTCTACCTGACCTCATGCACGTGACTAAATCTCCCAGGCCTTCCCCCCTCCATTTTTGCATGCTGCAAGCGATCAAAAACTGGAGCCAGGGAAGGTCTGGGAACGAGGCTAATTTGAGTATAGCTGTCATACCTGTGCCAGACTCATTCCCAAGCCCTCCCTTTAGCACTTCCAAACCATGACTTTCCCTCCCCATGACCCCCTACCTGTTTCTTGACCCCTTCCCCTACCCCAGGGTTTCTATTCCTGAACAAGCTGTTCATCCAGCGTGGGAGACACGAGACCACTTGGAAGGTCCTCCGGAAGTTTGGCTACTCCAACACCCTCGAGCTCAAAGACGAATACCTCCAGCCCGTGTGAGTCCATGCTGGTTTGGTCCAAATCCATTGCCATAGTAACAGGCACTAGGAGGGGTTTATTATATAGTACCCATTGCCATAGCAACTAGGGCCCTTCGTTTATGAGTTACTAGGAAATTGTCATTTTACACTCATAAGCTACCGTAGTGGAGCTAAAAATGACTCAAATTGTTACAGGTACTGCATGATTTCATGTGGGTTGAGAGTCTCTCTTCTTCCTCCTCCTTTGCAGTTTCAGTCCCCAGCCGGGCAGCACTGTGGAGCTGAGTCAATCAGCGTACCAGTTCCTCACGGACCTGTTCAACAAGTATGACAAGGTGAGCACTGGAGCACCTTATTCTCCTCTCAGGAGTTGCTTCCTCTTGAGTCTATTACCCTCTACCTCTCCTCTCTCTCCTCCCCTGCCCCTCCCTCTCTCCTCTTCCTCTCCTCTTCCCTCGCTTCTTCCCTCTCCCTTCCCTCCCTCTTCCCTCCCTCTTCCCTTCCTCTTTCCCGCCCCCTTCTCTCCCTCCCCTCCTCCCTCCTCTCTCCTCTTTCCTCCTCCCTCCCCTTGTTGTAGGATGGTGACCATGCCTTATCACCAGAGGAACAAGAGGTGAGCCGTCATGCTCCTCAATGGTTCTTTACCGACTCTTCCCACTCCCTGTGCAGTTGATGTACAGTTCTCTAAATGTATTTTTACAAGCCTCAAAGCACCGCAATTGTTGTATAACTTCTCGATAAAGGTTGTTCAAAACAAAGGTGACCTGTTGATATCTCATCACACCCTCACTCCTCACCCTCTCACCCTCACCCTCCCACCTTCACATTCTCATTCCTTACACTCATCACACTCATCACACCATCACACTTCTCCCATCCTCACCCTGGTTGCAGGATCTGTTCAGCTTGTGTCCGGACTACCCCTGGGATGACCAGCTCATTAGTCTCACCGTGGAAACCAATCCGGAGGGATGGATCACTCTCAATGGATTCCTAGCCTTCTGGGCGTAAGTATATTATGTAGTTGTTGAAACCTTTCTGAGTGTGCATGAGGCAAGTATAAGAATAGCAAGAGCGCATAAGAATAGGCGGCTTGAGTAAGAGCGTATAACTCCAATAGAAGCCCGTACGTAGTATGGTCTAAATTATTGAATTGTACTAAAAAATAACGCCCGGTCATGTGCTTAGCAACAATGGTTTATGTCTATAATGCAGCATGCACAGTATGTGTTACTATTTTTAGTACTGGTGGTAATTTCCGACCAGTTTCAAATTTTACGGAGTTACACACTGGCCGCCTGTTCTTATACGCTCTTGTTATAGAGCTGAAGAGACTTGTAGCAGAGGTATGGTATATAAAGAGAGTTAGACTGTCACTGGTCTCAAGTTAGGGAGTTATCACATGATCTTAGGGATGGATCACATGATCATGGGAGTAGATCACATGATCATGGGAGTAGATCACATGATCATGGGAGTATATAGATCACATGATCTTGGGGATGGTTCACATGATCATGGGAGTAGATCACATGATATGGGAGTAGATCACATGATTATGGGAGTATATAGATCACATGATCTTGGGGATGGTTCACATGATCATGGGAGTAGATCACATGATCTTGGGGATGGTTCACATGATCATGGGAGTAGATCGCTTGATCATGACGATCACACTTAATTACTTGCATTACCTATGGTGGAAGGTACCTACACATTAACCCCCCCATCCCTCCCCTCTTCTCTCTCCTCTCGTATGTGATCTTGGTTCCAGGCTGCAGACCAGCATTGACTACACATACACGGCCCAGTTCTTGGCCTGGGTGGGCTACCCTGTGCTGGAGAAGGGTAACCTTGCCTCTGCACTGCAAGGTTGGTCAGGCCACCCCCTCCCATCTCTTCTCCTTTCTCCCTTTCTACTGTAAGGCCAGTCTGTTCACTGAACCTCCCCTTCCTGTTCTACTTGAATGCACCACAATGTCTACATGCACACTTTGCATATGGGTTAGTACCTTAGGCACTAGTCTCGTGCCCCACCCGTGTGCGCTTCCCAGCGAGAAACGGTCTGGTGAATGAAGTCGAATGTCTTGGGCTTATTCCCCAAAAGTGGTAAGGACCAATGACATTGCGAGGTCGGTAATTATTATGTTGCACTTTCCTTACAACAGTAGAATTTGTTCATCTCCATTCGAGTATCCGTACCTTTTTTGAACGGGTTGGCCGCAGTTGAACGTTGCTAGGTTACATTGTCGCAAAAGCGTGCGCTAGCCCAAGAAATTCGACTTGGTTCACCAGACCGTTTCTCCTCATGGGAGGGTGGGATCTGGGGACGAGACTACTTGGGCCCCCTCCCCCCCCATCCACACTTGCAAGCTGAATGGGGGATTTCCCCTCTGAACACATCACTTCCATCTGCCCATCTTTCAACACACACATCAACTCCTCCCACATTCTGTTATACCTTGTTCCCTTTCCTTGTCCTCTCTCATTTTTTCCTTTCCACCCCCCCCCCCTCCCCCCTCACTCCCTCACTCCCTCACATACCAATGCCACCCTCACCTCACAGAGATTCGTCCTCACGAGAGACAGAAGTCTGTGTACCGGTGTCGGGTGATGGGAAGCAAGAACTGTGGCAAGACCACCTTTGTTAGGGGGCTCATTGGAAAAGAACAGGTGAGTAGTAAGTTTTTAAGAAGGAGCTCTTTCTCTCACTCATCACCCTCTCCCCTCTTTCCTTTCTCCCCCACTTCCTTCCCTTCCTCCCCCTCCTCTCCTTCCCCTTTCATCCCTCTTCCCTTTCCTTTCCCTTCCTCCCCCTCCTCCTTCCTTCCCTCCTTCCCCCTCTCTCTCCTCTTCCCCCTCCACCATCCTAGTCCCCCTATACCGAAGGTGAAGGAGAGGAGGTAATGAGCGTACAATCCCTCCCACTGGCTGGCACCCATATATACCTTGTGGTAAGTCCATACTGTAACACTCTCTGGGTGTGATATCATTCTCTGTGACCACCTACTGTTGCCAGTAGTAACACCAAGCCCCTGAGTAACCTACCACATTCCGCTGCTATCCAGAAATATGTACTAAAGTGGAACGCCTCTAAAATGGACACCATCGGGAGTTAACGTTTCGTCCCTAATAGCAGAGTGCCCCTAACCTAGGGGCTTCCAGTGCATTTCCAGTGGGTATGATATGCGTAATTGGGCTTTTGAGTACAACATGGCCATGTTTTCAGAGCTTTCTCTTGCTGTACGCTGGCAGGGAAGGCTAACCAGAGGCTAGTACTATGAGTAAACAGCGCTAATTTAATGTCAAGTTGTTGACTTCAGCAGCAATGGTGGACAGTCTTGCAGAAAACGTCGACAAGTGTCTGCCAAATTAAAGTTGTTAAGTATATTGTTTGCGTGCAATTGGGAGTACAAAAAGTGTCCAGTATGCCAGCATAATTTGCCCTCTCCTGCCACAAATGAGTGGGGTGGAGCTGAGAACGAAGCTATAGGTCCAACTTTAGACTGCTGGCAGCTGTAACATCTCGTGG
The DNA here is from genome assembly GCA_949130485.1 of Agelas oroides. Classification (NCBI taxonomy): domain Eukaryota; kingdom Metazoa; phylum Porifera; class Demospongiae; order Agelasida; family Agelasidae; genus Agelas; species Agelas oroides. Next base: position 5,619,405 of record OX422198.1, read on the forward strand.
CGTTCTAGAGCAGCTGTAACATCTCGTGGCATTCTAGAGCAGCTGTAACATCAAGACCTCGTGGCGTTCTAGAGCAGCTGTAACATCTCATGGTGTTCTGTTTCACTGAGAGCAGCTGTAACATCTCATGGTGTTCTGTTTCACAGAGAGCAGCTGTAACATCTCATGGTGTTCTGTTTCTTTCAGCTGCATGAGAGTAACTACGTTCCCAATACCTCTGTGGACCTCCAGAGCCGTGGACAGGCAATAGCAGGTGTATTGGAGCACTGTGATGTGGCCTGCCTTCTCTACGACACCTCTGACCCCACCTCCTTCCAGACTGCAGCACAGCTGTTTGTACGTTGCAGCACACACACACACACATATGCATGCACACACACACACACACGCCACACACACACACACACACACACACACACACACACACACACACACACACACACACACACACACACACACACACACACACACACACACACACATACACACACACACACACACACACACACATACACACACACACACATTCTCTCTCTCTCTCTCTCTCTCTTTCCTCTCTCTGCAGAGTTCAGTGGAAACACTTGTGTCAGAACTCATTCCCTGTGTGTTCATTGCTACAAAGTCTGACCTGCCCAGAGTTAAACAGGTAGAGCAGTGACAATAAGGTACTTACCCAGAGTTAAACAGGTAGAGCAGTGACAATAAGGTACTTACCCAGAGTTAAACAGGTAGAGCAGTGACAATAAAGGTACTTACCCAGAGTTAAACAGGTAGAGCAGTGACAATAAGGGTACTTACCCAGAGTTAAACAGGTAGAGCAGTGACAATAAGGTACTTACCCAGAGTTAAACAGGTAGAGCAGCCACAATAAGGGTACTTACCCAGAGTTAAACAGGTAGAGCAGTGACAATAAGGGTACTTACCCAGAGTTAAACAGGTAGAGCAGCACAATAAGGTACTTACCCAGAGTTAAACAGGTAGAGCAGTGACAATAAGGTACTTACCCAGAGTTAAACAGGTAGAGCAGTGACAATAAAGGTACTTACCCAGAGTTAAACAGGTAGAGCAGTGACAATAAGGTACTTACCCAGAGTTAAACAGGTAGAGCAGCACAATAAGGTACTTACCCAGAGTTAAACAGGTAGAGCAGTGACAATAAGGTACTTACCCAGAGTTAAACAGGTAGAGCAGTGACAATAAAGGTACTTACCCAGAGTTAAACAGGTAGAGCAGTGACAATAAAGGTACTTACCCAGAGTTAAACAGGTAGAGCAGCGACAATAAGGGTACTTACCCAGAGTTAAACAGGTAGAGCAGCGACAATAAGGTACTTACCCAGAGTTAAACAGGTAGAGCAGCGACAATAAGGGTACTTACCCAGAGTTAAACAGGTAGAGCAGCGACAATAAAGGTACTTACCCAGAGTTAAACAGGTAGAGCAGCGACAATAAGGGTACTTACCCAGAGTTAAACAGGTAGAGCAGCGACAATAAGGTACTTACCCAGAGTTAAACAGGTAGAGCAGCGACAATAAGGGTACTTACCCAGAGTTAAACAGGTAGAGCAGTGACAATAAGGGTACTTACCCAGAGTTAAACAGGTAGAGCAGTGACAATAAAGGTACTTACCCAGAGTTAAACAGGTAGAGCAGTGACAATAAGGTACTTACCCAGAGTTAAACAGGTAGAGCAGCACAATAAGGTACTTACCCAGAGTTAAACAGGTAGAGCAGTGACAATAAAGGTACTTACCCAGAGTTAAACAGGTAGAGCAGTGACAATAAGGTACTTACCCCGAGTTAAACAGGTAGAGCAGCACAATAAGGTACTTACCCAGAGTTAAACAGGTAGAGCAGTGACAATAAGGTACTTACCCCGAGTTAAACAGGTAGAGCAGCACAATAAGGTACTTACCCAGAGTTAAACAGGTAGAGCAGTGACAATAAGGTACTTACCCAGAGTTAAACAGGTAGAGCAGCACAATAAGGTACTTACCCAGAGTTAAACAGGTAGAGCAGTGACAATAAGGAGGTAGAGCAGTGACAGTACTTGAAATACTAACTGTTGGGGCACGTCTCAGTGAGTTCCACACACAGGACTCCACTGTGCATGTGTCTATATGTTTGTTGCTTAGGAACCAAATCTTTGAACTTGAATAACACGAAATGGAATGGGTGGAAGTGATAATGAGCGTACATTGCTAGGGTAACATCCAATGGACCAACTACACACATCCATGTAAAACACACACACACGCACGCACGCACGCACGCACGCACGCACGCACGCACGCACGCACGCACGCACGCACGCACGCACACGCACACACACACACACACACACACACACACACACACACACACACACACACACACACACACACACACACACACACACACACACACACACACACACATACAGGATGGTGAACAACAACCAGACGAGCTATGCAAGGCGTACGGCCTCCCTCAACCTCAGAGGGTCTCTGCCACCACCCCAGAAGTGCTCTCTACAATCTATAACAGACTGGCCACTGTTGCCAGAGACCCGTAAGCCTATATGCCTAACATGAGAGCCTGTATGACGGACAGACATACAGACATAGACACAGACACACATGTATGCACGCACACCCGCACCCGCACACGCACATGCACACGACACACACATGCGCACATGCACACGACACACACATGCGCACATGCACACGACACACACATGCGCACATGCACATGACACGCACGCACACACACACACACACACACACACATGCACGCACACATGCACACGCACATGCACACAACACACACACACACGCATGCACACACACACGCACACATGCACACACACATGCACACGCACATGCACACAACACACACACACATACACGCATGCACGCACACAGACATAGTATTTGTCATGGTGCTCTGAAAACTTTCAGTTGCTATTTCATGAGACCTGCTACCTCTCCCCTGTCTCCCCTCTCTCCCCTCTCTCCCCTCTCTCCCCTGTCTCCCCTGTCTCCCCTCTCTCCCCTCTTTCCCCTGTCTCCCCTCTCTCCCCTCTCTCCATTAGTGGGAGCAACCTGCCCTCTAGTTTCCGTATACCAAGGTGGGCGAAGCTGGCAGGGTTGGGGCTACTGCTCGGGGCAGGTATGGGAGCTATTGTCTACTTCCTGCACTGGTCCGGGAGATTACGACTTGCCACAAGACTACACACACACTAGGAGCATATTACCAGAATCTAGTATTTATATATTCATCTTATTTAATGTTCAGCTACAATTATGATGGTTGTACACTATTAATTAATTTTGTGTTTTTTTTTGCGGAGTGTTTTGTATATGAACAACATACAATATCCGTTTGCTCAGCAGTCGCCTCAGCACTGGAAGTACACACAGGTGAACAAGACAAGAGGGAGGTGAAAAGCCAGCAGTCACTGGATTAAGCCTGGGTCCCTGGCTTGGAGCCATCAGTGCTGTGACTGTTAGTGGCTGCCATGTGCTAGCACATGAGACAAGTATGAGATTGCGAGGGCTGGCAGTTGCATGGTTTAACTCAGCATGTGGTCAGACCACTGGCAGCTCCAGCCATGCAGGGTGTTGGTTCCCAGTGACTCAGTATCCTCTCGTACCACTGAACAATCGTGATTGTGTTAATGCTCATTTTGCCTTCAAAAGTTACCCCCATAATGGTCCATACACACATTATACCACATTACATCACTTTCTAAGTATTGAACAGCGGAGTGTAAGGGGTCATATGCATATACTCCTGTTATGTAAAATGATAGACTTGCATGATGTACAGAATAGTTTATATGTATTACAAAGACCTGATCACACACACACACTTCAGTGACTTCACAGAGATGATAATTTCTATAGTCTAGCAGTTGCAAGGTGGTTTTCCATTCACATCCCAGTCATAGTCAAAGTACTCCACAGTTGGACTGTGTGATGCAAGGTACTGGGCGTCAGCCACAGGGATGTAGGGAGAGATGAACTTTGTCACGCCACCAAAAGCGTCAAAGTCTCCCTTGAACCAGAGGAAGATTGGAGTCAGGTGGAGAGCGTTTGAAGCCTGATCCAGAGAAAAGCCTGCCGAGAACAACAGTGGCAAGAGAGAAATTGAGACCTTTCACTTTATGAGTTCAACACAGACACAGAGACCTACAGAATTGAGAAACCCGAGGGCCCCAGGCCCAAGTGTGGCAAGGGCCCAAGGGTTTCTAGTTGCCCAAAGTGTTAAGACTATAGTAAACGTTGCCATAGCTGCATGAGAGATGCACTTGAAGGCGTAGGCAAATGTTTTTTATTAGAGCTAATATCTTGGCGGAGCCTTACTACATGTGACTTAGGCACCAACAGACAGTCAGAGAAGTTTTGGAGCATTCTTCACTTGTGTTCTCCTATCTGACTAGTTTCCACTCTGGGACTTTAAAACACAATTTCAGAAACTGGTTTTAGGTTTTAGCCACCTGAGACACTGGTAGGAGACACTGGTAGGAGACACCATGTGGAACGTAAAAGACGACAAATGGTAGTAGGTAATTTCTACAATCCTATTGGTCTGAATGGACTTGTACTTTGACCCCCAACCACTCCCTTCTAATGACTAAGCATACCCTTCTTGTTGTTGGCCAAGAAGTTTAGGAACTGCGCGTCCATCTGCTGGTCAATGGTGCCCGGTCTGAACGCCTCCATCCTCACATTGGGACAGGAGATGGAGGCACACACAATGCATGCATGGAGACGAGAATCCTCCCTGAAAATAAGAGGTACCGCATGATAGCCCTTCCACAAAAAAAGCAACTACAATGTCTCCCAAAAAATGCTGGTCCCATGGCGACCATTATAGACAGGTTTTGTAAGTGCCAAATGCTGGGAGCGCATTGCTTCGGTCTCACATTTGGTGGCCGGCTGCTCATGGCTAGTGAGACTCTAGCTAGCATCTCATACTTACAGGGGAGACCTCCTCTTCTCCCTCCCAAGGCCTCACTTGAATGGTTGTGGGTTCCTGAGGTAGTTCTCTACATCATCCAGGCTCCACTCCTTCCCAGCCACCATGCCAGCCGGCATGCCCCACACTGGATGCAGCAAACTACCAATCTCCTTGATACTCTTAATAGGCCTACAGGACCTGGGGCGGTATTCCAATATTTCACTGGGTTATACAAATGTACCATCCCATAGATTACTGAGATTACAAGGTTATTCAAGTCTTACAAGGTTATACAAGTATGTTTTACAAGTATGTTTTACAAGTATGTTTTACAGGGTTATACAAGCTAGCTTACTTGAATTATACGTTAGTATACTAGATTATACAAGCTAGTTTACTAGATTATACATTTTATATACGCATAGTCTACTAGGTTGTACAAGTTAGTATGTCAGTATGTGTGGTGTATTTACTAGGTAACTGTGCTTATTCTCAACATGATAACAATGGGGGTGGATGGGTGGGTACCCAGGGGTCATCCCACCCTACATGGCAAGGGTGCAATAGTACAATCAGTGAAATGCAACGTACCCAATCAGAGGCTTGTGGCAGGGATGGTCAATTATCATCTTGATAGCCAGTGCATTGTAGACATTTATGAAGAAGGCATATGTCTCATTTCGGTTGAACCCCGTGGTATTCACCTTCGCCAGGGCATCAATAAACGCTGTGAAATTTTGGTCTTGGCTGCAAGTATAGACAATATGTGGTAGCAACGACAATAACCTCGTACCCAGACCACCTACATGGTCTGGGTACGAGGTTACAGCTGCAGATGTCAGTTAGTTCATAGTCTCTTCCGCAGACCAAATTTTTCGCATGTACTCTGCAGTGTCGTTGATAAATAGGGTCTGGACACATTTGCTTGGAAAAACTGGGACCTAAATATAAAGTGTATTGGCATATTGTCGCACCAATCAGACTGCTCAGGGAAGTAAATTACATTATATATCATCACAGATAGCCAGCTAGCAGATTTTGGCTGTCAAGACCACCGCTGCTAGTATCTGATAATGCAATTGACATCTACACTTACCTGGCCCTGGTTTTCTTTGCAAAAGTGTACAGCCCCTATTTTTTGACAAGGTCGCAGGGCGCATGCAAAAAAATTCAGTCTAGGGACAAGATTAGTTAGTTCGTAGCAGAGAATGGCATATTTCCCTCTCATACAGCAGCTACCAGTATATGTTGTTCATGTATATTGTTTCCTACAATCAACAAAGCCAATGCTATACTCATCTCACATCAGTAGTTGTACCTAATGGCTCCATAGTCAACAACATTCAGCGATATCCCCTCCAGCGTTCCTGGTTTCACATGTCGAGAGACAACCTGCAAACACAGACACAACATGCAGTTGCTTAGTGTCATTCCCAGACAAGTGACTGCTGCATCAAAAGGAACTAGTTACAATAATGCATTCTGCGTCCTCATCACATGCACTGTTGCAACCAGACTCAGACATGTGATCCTGACTGCCTTAATTGCTAACATGCTGCATCCCAGTGTAAATTTAGCAGTGGGTTCTGGGCATCAGAAGCTTCTAGCCTGCTTGGTTCACTCAGATTCAGAAGGTGTGTGTGCACAAGGTGAGATTATGATGGGTTACTCAAGGTGAGCTGTATTATTAAAGTTTAATGTGGCAGTAGCTAATGCAGCCTCACCGAGTCCCAGAGGTCATAGATGTGGCTCAGGTCGTCACAGAGGGCTGGTCTAGCTACTAGCACTAGGAAGACGGCAAGAAACGCTACAACAGGCCTCATCCTTTCTTGGTTCAGTCTTGTTCCCAGACCGAGATAAGTTTAGAATTGGAACGAGCTCACTCGTAAAACACGTGTTGGGAGTTGCTTAGCAACAGAGCATGGCTACCAATCATCTCTATCAGGTCGTGTCAGGAAGATGAGCATGCCAGCAGCATGGGCAGCACTCCCTCAAGGACACGGGTGAAGTCCATTCAGGCACCGGCAAAGGATAGCAGGGATCTTCAACTTGCTGTCCCTCAGTCCCGTCTGCAGCAGGCATGGGCTCGTGAGGAAGAGGACCTGCGTGAGCGAGTGAAGGTGCTGGAGGGACTCCTAGCCGAGTGTCAGATGAGGACAAAGGAGGAAGAAGAGCGGGCCAAGGCAGCCGAGAGCCAGGTGCCCACGATTGTAAATAGTGTCAGACATATGTACAGATGTAACCAGCCTTGAGTAAGAGATTGACAGCTGGAACCGGCTGGCACCTCTAGCCTATCCTAACCAGACTTGCTTTTGCTCCTCTGCTGTGGCTGCAGTGGCTCAGTGGTAAGAGCGTCTGACTAGTGTTCAGAAAGTTTCAGGCTTGATTCCCGGCTGGATCCCAGATTTTTGCATGGATCCCTTCCTCTCTCTCAAGATAATTATATGTAGCTTGTAATACCTCCTGGTTTCAACACAAAAGCTTATCTCACAAGGGATGCATAGCCTCATTCCCAGATCCCACCCAGCTTTCCGTCACTTTTGTTCACGTGTGGAGAAAGCCTCGGAATGAGGCTAAGGAATGCATGGATTAATAAAATAAAAAAACTTCACCGCTTGGACTGGATATCACCTCCCACACGATACTATGACCACAATTTGCTTCTCTTTTCTATGGTACTAGCCACTTCCCTTAGAAACTATTGGTTGTAACATTTTGGGGCTGCCTTCATGTGGCATGGAACCCTCACCTCCATTGTTTAGTTCATCACTGCTGGTTGTATGTATGGTTGTATGTCAGATTCTGAGACAACTAGTTGCTGAAGACCAAGAGAAGGCGTGAAAGCACAAAAGCTTCACCCTAGTATCACCCTCTATCTTTCAGTGGCTTCTCAGTTTGGCTGTAATCTATCAAGCTAGACCCTCTCTCACCCTCCAGAAGAGTGAGAGAGGGTCTAGCTTGATAGACTAAGTTGGCTCCTAATCGTGATGACGACTGGAGCATTCAGTCGAAACGTCAGCAAAGTTATTTTCCAAACTCAAGTTGGTATCAGATGACCTTCTTCTTCACTCTCTATCCTATCATTGCCAGTTGATATTAAATGTTAGTCTCATCCTAGCCACACCCTTTGCAGAGAGAACAAGGTTCCGGTCACGCTGCAGCTGACCAGTTGTCGCCAAGGAATGTAATTATCAAACCTATCAGTTAGAAAATAAGATACTGACATCCGCTGAACACGTTATGACGTAATTGTACTCCATGACAACGGATGTGATCTACGAAGAGCACGAATCTCATTGCTCACAGCAAGTTTCTGCCGTGGCGACAACTCAATCATTGCAATGTGACCAGACCCTTCCTCTCTCTGCGAAGGGTGTGGCTTGCGAGACTAGTCTCATCCCAGGCCTTATCCAGAGATCACTTCCAGTAGCATGATACTGAAGGCGATTCACACTGGGGGTGGTTTGAAGTTTGGGACTGAGAAATGAGTGTACAAAAGTGGCCATTCTAACTTTCTGAAGAATTGTGCTAGAAATCCCAGACACTGCAAGTAAAATCATTGTGTTTTGTTAAATTCCTGAATTCACAGAAGTGAAGGCTTCTAGATTGTTTGTTCTCTTTTGTGGAATTTTTGAAGCTGTGGAAGTTTTTAGCAATGTGCTGGTCCACAAAAACAGCAACTCCAGAGATGCCATGTGGTAAAGTTCCAGTTTTGTTCACCACATGGCATCTCTGGGTTTTCAGTTCAGTGAAGTCAGAAATTCAACAAAACACAAACGGTTTCCTTACAGTACCCAGGATTTCTAGCACAATTTTTCAAAAAGTTAGAATGGACGCTTTTGTACACTCAGTTGATATTTAGCCTTCCTCCTCCTTCTCTTATTCAGCAACACTCTGCACTAATAACTAACTAGCTACCTCTCCAAACAGAATCTGCCTCTCCGTGTGATATTATGCTTTTCTTAACGGCAGGTTGAAGTTCTTCAGCAACAGTTGGCAGAGCTGCGTGACCATCTTTCCAAACAGACTTCAGATAGACACCACTCTGCCACTGTGAAAGCTCAGGAACAGGTAGTTTTAGAGCTTCTTGGAAGTTTTCTGTCCAAGAAGACGATCAAGACTATTTGATTTTGCAGTTTATCAAGGAGTTGGAGAAAGAACTGGCTGATGCAAAGCGGGAAGCACAGCAAACAGTAAGTCAGTTTGGTACTGAGGTCTGTAACACCCCTGGGAGCACACGAGCACTTGGAAGCTGACAACTCGTGCACAATCATTCAGTGCTCATATTGAAATAAAAAAATACCTTCATTACTCAATGAATGAGGTAGTGCTTTTCAGTATGTCGAGTCTCATCAATAGAAACAAGCTCACACAAAGACTTGTGCTAGTCTTTAACTAGCATCAGTATCCACTAAACAACTTTCATTTTCAAGTGGAGATGCTTCTTCTCTTGTGTATGACATTGCTGTTTACCAACTTTCAACCTCCTCTGTGTTAACAATATCTTCCTGAAAACTCCAACAGTTATGTTGTCAATATGACCTCCCAGTACAACCGTCTTCCCATGCAGAAAGAGGGGTATGAGCATGAGTTGCAGAAGGTGCGAGCCTCTTCAGCCAGGTCTCAGGCCAAGTCGGCCCTCACAGTGTTTGAACTGAAGGATGAAAACACCAAGCTACTGGAGGAGAACACCAAACTGCTCAGTGAGAAAGCCCCAGACCTCCCTCTGTTCATGGTTATGAGGGTACCATTGTTCCCTCTTTTGTAATGCATAAATGCTCCTGAGCAAAAAGTTTCCTATCACCCTCAGACTATTTTCTGTCTACTTGCAATTGTATTTCAGCTTGCCTTGCATAAAGTGTGCAACTTGCAGTGCTGTATAGTCAGAGTGCTTTGCCTGTAGCATTGCACTAAGTGAATGTCTGCCTCAACTGTACGATCCAATCGATGGGCAAAATTTACACTTATGCTATTTGATTGACTAAACTTGTGAGAACTTGGAACTACACCATTGCGTGAGAAATAATCTCTTCTTCTCTTTTGTTCAGAGACGGTCAGTCAGGTTCAAGCTGAGAAGGAAGCACTGTCACGTCACACGAGTGCCTCCAACCAGAAAGAGAGGGGGCGTGGGTCTGCAGAGACAGAGGAGATTGGTGCGTAGGCAAGGTCTTCATGGCTATATAGCTTACTGTATTCTCCGTCTGCAACTTAATCACCAATATAGTAAATACGGTGTGCAGTGTGAGCTCCCATCTCATACCAAATACACGTACATGTAGCCTCATACCCATGCCACTTTTTCCTCCTCCTACATGGCCTGGGTATGAGGCTAATAAACATGCACATGTATGTGCACACACACACACACACACACACACACACACACACACATGCACACACACACGCACATGCACACACACACACACACACACACACATACACAAACACACACACACACACACACACAAACACACACACCTCCACCAGGTAGTGATGAGGGTCATGTGCGGCTCATTCTTGAACTCTCCCACCAAGTCTCTACTCTTGATGCAGAGCTGAGGCAGGCGCATGAGACCATCCAGAGGCTGAGGAAGGAGTCTACTAATGGAGAAAAGAACCCTCTCTCCTCTTCTTCCAGTGCCAGCTGTACTGGTGGAGTATCAGGGGGAAACTCAAGTGTGTGAATGAGTGGGAGGGTGGAGGGGTGGGTGGGAGGGTGGGTGGCAGGTAGCATCCTACTTTCATTGCATTTATGTACCTAGCTACCACACGAACAGGAGTCACTCTACACACACACAGACACACACACACGCACATACACGCACACACACGCACACACACAGACACACACACACGCACACACACACATGCACACACACACACACACACACACACACGCACACACACGACCAGTGTATTCGTTCATCATGTGAACACTAACACACAACACAATCAGAAACAAACTGGTTGTTTTAACCCCCACAAAATGCGGTAGTCTGGGTCAACTTCCTTAGCTTCCTGTCACTTCTGCCTATCAGCACATCTCACCACTATCTCTGTACTTTGTCTGCAACCAAGGTTACCACCTGTGGTTCGCACAACCAAATGCTTTGAACATTCATCACATGCACACACTCACACACGAGAGCAGATCGTTCATCAAATAGCCACATTCCTGGGCTCTCTGGCACAGGGGAGAGCCTGGAACAGCTCATCACATTCACATAGACAGTGCACACACAGACTGACTGAAACATTAAGTTAACCCTTTAAACCCATTAGTGCACTTTTGATAACATCATACTGCACACTGCACAGAAAATATAGTCTCTGGTGCAGTTCTGATGGGACCGGGGGAGGTGGGTGGGCACCCACAGGGGGTACTGTGCACATGGCAGCTGCTAGGCTTGGCTGTAAAAGGGCCATGGTTGGCACCGGGTTGGCCAATTCTTGCCCTGGCTGCATGAGCAGGCTTACAAAAAGCTACTCTCACCTTTTAGGGGGTTAATTTCTGGCATGGAAGGCTTCTTGGCCTCCAAGCAGGTATTTTCCAGACGAGAATGCTGACTATTGCATGTTCATTAATGTGTAAGGTCACGAGTCTGCTTATTAAGCCTGAAAGTGCACTTGGGTTCGTTTTTGGAGTCAGAGCTCAGACAGAAGTGAAGATATGGTGCATTACACGTAGTCTCAAGTGAAACAGATTTAGGTGTTAAAGAGTGTTAAAGGATTTTAATTAGCAGTCAGCTAGTCATGTACACTCACAGACTGACTGGCTGACTGGTTCCCTCAATTATGGTATTAACTTTGAAGCTGATTGGTTTGGAGACCATTGACCTACCTACTAATTGTTATTTCATTACCACTGTGTAAATATTGGGTACTAGACCAAAGTGCTTCCTGTGTCAGTGTTGATTGTAGTACTGTTCTCTACACACAACAGAGCACAGCTTGTTTGATGAACTGCCTGAAGAGGAAGTTTAAACAAAGAGAGTGCATGTTTGCACTTGACAAATGAAGACTTGCCAGTAACCCAGGAACACAAGTTGTAATCAATGCACAATTTGCATTCATCCTTACAATCATGCTGTGTTCAATGGGTACATGGTTACCTAGGCAACAGACACCTTGCTCATCTTTCTACTGTACAGTGGTGTTGCCTTAGCAATACATTATATATATGTTTTTTACACAGTGGTGTCAAGCTAACACTAATATTAATTTGATGGCCATCACCATGGTAATAGCTAGGTTTATCTTTCTTCAATATCAACACACAGGATGGGTCTTGAGAACATGGACAATGACACTGTTTAGAAGATGCTACATAAAATAATTATGGAAACATATTAAACTACAGTTATGATAGTTGCACAACATGCAATTCTACACTTTAAATCTACAACCAATCACTCGGCATCCAATTGCAAATTACTTTTGGTCAAAAATCATCAGTAGGCGAATGTATGGAAAGTAATAACAGATAGGCAGCATGAACAATCGGTGAAGGTCGCAGATCTATTAGATGTGTGTACAAACTCGCCCACTGTGCAGTTGTGCCTGAGATGACACATGCTCGGATATGTATCTTTTCACGTACATATCCGGGCATGGGTCATCTCCGTATACGAACGGTAATGAATGTGCACAGAGAGTGCTGATGTGACATCATGTACCGCGCCCTGATAGAAGGTCGAACAGGACAGGTCAGCTCAGTACTGGCCAGTGACCACTAGCGCTGGGGTGAACACAGCTATGGCGAGGCTTGTGAAAACCTTCATCGGTTCTATTGGTGGGATAACCTCGCGGATGACGGGGGGAGACACCTACGAAGTGCTCACAGAGACCGACAGGCATGTGCAGAAGAAAGACTCGCCCATCGATAGCCGACTTTCCCTCAGCAGTGAGGAGGACAACCACTTGCATGGCGAGGAAGATTCCTTCGACTTTGAAGCGCCCAAAAAAAGCGGCACAGTGAACAAGTGGACAAACTACCTTCACGGGTGGCAGGAGCGCTTCTTTGTCGTGGGCGACGGTATCTTATCCTACTACAAATCAGAGTTCGACACACAGTACGGCTGCAGAGGCTCCATTAGTCTCTATAAAGTGAAAATTCTGGTGAGCGCTTCAGTGAAGAGGGCCATGTATATGTCCCCTACCTAGCTGCAAAGGTCATGACGTGTGAGGTCACTCAAGAGAATCTGCAGCTGCCACCTGGAGGGTGCAAATTGGGGGTTAATCATAGTGCCTTGTTTCAACCTTAGAGGGGCTGTGTCTTCTCATAGCAAGTTTGAGCCAGCAAGTGCATGATCATAGTCTGTGCTGTCTAGCTGGGTAAGGGTAAGCGGTATACTAGGGCTACTCTCTTCCGCCATGTCTGGGACAATGTCTGTGCTGGAACTAGGGAGTGTGCAAGAAGTGGCGGTAGGCATGCGCACATTATGCCGGCATAATTTAAAGCACAATAGGAAGCTATTAGCATAAGCACAATTTCGAGCATAATAGGTAAACCCAACGTGCTTACGTAATTATTTAACCTTTGAACTACTAAACAATGCCCACGTGTAAAGTAACTGTAGTCATATATACCGCTCACGCTACTATTAAACTAAAAGGTACTACTAGCACGAGGATCGCAACGTCTTGACTCTTGCAACAGCTCATATCAGAGCTCGGGTAGTATGCCCAAGGAGGCAGAGTCCACATCATCCGAGTCGACTGTATCATTGCTGGACCGACTCAAGGCTCCTACGCGATCAGGACTGTCTCGTAAACGCTCTTACACATTGGGCATAATGGGGAAGATAACTGAGCATAATTGGTAAAATTATCAGGAATAAAGGAATAGCATAATAGGATAGCAATGAAGCATAATGTGCGGGAGCCTAAGTGGCGGTCAACTGCATAGGCTTAATCATTCACTGAAAGTAAACACATTATGAATACTGTAGTGATAAAGTGAATTTACACCCTATCGCAGTGCTGCATGAATATAGTAGCAAGAGTGTGTGCACTCGTATAATTTGACCATGAATATATACATCAAAGCAAGGCCAATAGACAGTAACCTAATTCTGACTGGTCAATTGGCTTAGCAGTAGAACGCTATCTAATTTTATGGGAGAAATGGAAGGCTTGAAGTTCCGTTAGGAACTCACACCCACACAGTTCACCAGTGTTCACACAGACCTATGATGCAGTTCACTACGCCGCTTCCCATGGAAACAAATCTGAGTTGTTTTTTGCTGTAGAGTTACCCAGTTCACTGGAGCTGCAGCAAAATGTACTTAATACAGTGAGTGCTTCAGTACTCACCATGCAGAGTAAAGCTTGCAAGGAGATCCAGCCTGAGGATCAAGCTGTGTCTATGGATCTACGGATATTGATACCATCTATTCTCTCCTCCAGTGCCAGAGCTCCTGTGGAACTGTGTCTCAGTCAGTAAGAGCATCTGACACGCATTCCAAGGATCCAGATTCGAAATCCTGGCTGGATCTTAGTGTCTTCTTTTTTTTTTTGCCAAGTCGATTAGACTCTGTGCTGTAGCAGAAGGTTATGATGAGTGTACTTCACAGCACTCATACGCTTCTAGCTGTACCCAGGTCTTTTCATCCCAGCATTAGCCAATGCAGGGGAGGCCTGTTAAACAGTGCTACGTGCAATGGTGGATGTATCAGGGGGGTGTGGCACACTCTTGAAAAGTTATCTTTGGGCAGTTTATGTCCACACTCAAGACTAGTAGCTCGGTGTTAACGTCAAGTACTTGCAACACAGCTGTCATGAAAGGCCGCTTTCCAGACATTTACCTGACGTCTCCTATCACTTTACCAGGCCTTCCCAAAACTAGTACTGCAAATGTCAAGGGTTTGGATGGTTCGGGGTAACAGTTTGACTAACTCCCATGTGTGGTGACACTGCTGTCTGCTTTCTCTGTCTACAGCTGCACGAGTTTGATGAGCTTCGGTTTGACATCAGAGCTCACGACTGTACGTACTTTCTGAGAGCATCCACAGTGGAGGAGAAGGACAGCTGGGTGGAGGCCATTGAAGCCAACAGGGTCAGTCACAGAATCAAACCCAGGCTCTTTTCTCAAAACTTGAGATAAAGTCTTGCATGAAAGCCTGGGTTAAAGGCTAGAGAAATCTGATACTAGGATTTGCTGAATTACCAGCTCATGTAACAATCTGTTAGCCTAATATAGTAAAGCAGCATGTAACCCTGCAATCTGTTACCCCAGAGGAGGTCGACATGGTTGAACTTTACTAATTAAAATGGCTGAGGTCACACTAATTGATTTTTCCTATCTCAACGGACTAGCTCTCTCGACTTTTACTGAGGTGGGACCCCAGTTTTCAAATCAAGATTCAAGGCTGGGGCCAGTCATAGAAAAAGCTAAAAAGCTTTCTATCTTGCAATATCCAAGATCAATTAGTGTGACCTCAGCCATTTTAATTAGTAAAGTTCAACTGTGTTGACCTCCTCTGCTGTTACCCTAATATCAAGTGCTGTGTGAGCACATTGTTTGAAGACCAGCTGACTACTAGATTGCCACTGCAAGCAAGTAATCTTGACCTGTGTACATGCCTGAGTGATGTCAGGGATAGGAGAAACTCATTTTTTGTGAGCCCAAATGGTTGACCATTAGCTGCCTGTGCAGGACAAGTGTTTGTTGAGTGTGGTAAGAACTGCCACTGAGTCTGCACACAAGCTGGAAATTCTTGCTCAGGCTCGCCCCACAACGATGGAACAGCTTGCTAAAACCACAGCTATGAGGTAACAGCGTCTGCTCATAAAGATTGCATTCCTTACATGACATCACCTGGTAGCTAGCTGCTGCTGCCGATGGGATGAGATCATGCTGTGTTCTATATGTTGAAGATTTTTGAAGGACAAAATCCTTTGTCATATTTAGAGTCAGGATGGCTGACTGCTCATACAGGAAAGGCATGACTGATTTTGTGCTAGTATAAGGCTCTGAGTGAATGGTTGCAATGAGATACAGTAGGCTAGAAACCAGCTGAAAAGTAGAAAGTTCTTGTTCTCCAAGCTGATAGAATTCAGAGCCTGATTGAAAGCATACGTATCTACCTAAGAAAACTGCAAATTTGATGCTCAGGATGGTTTCCAGTCTTACAGTGATCTTGGGAGCATTAATCACTGCACTTTGCTTACAGCGAATTTATTTCACCTGGTTTCTGTTGTGTTGCGGATTTAAAGAACTTGCAGGTTTTCCATGAATAGCTAAAGCAAGCTAATGTGAAGAGACTAGACTGTGCGTTCTGTGGGATGTTTGATACAGAGCATGGAAAATATAATCACAGCACAGCAAAAGGCAGCTAGTGAAATTTGTGACCACGGTATCAACTAGAGCATGCAAGAGTGTAACTCACTAGAGCACCCAAGAGTGTAACTTGGTGGTTCCACTGTGCCCCACATTTGGAACTAAGCAATTGTGATAAGCCACAGGCATTTGAGCTCTATAGAAGCCTGCTGCCAATGATGGCCATTCAGGTCCTCTTGTGCCCTAACACATTGGGCATTGTGTACAGCACATGTGAGCATGGTTTGTACTGCCGATACCTTCACCAATTGTTCGCCATGTTCACAATGTCCCAGTGCAGCAACTTCACAATGCCATGTGTGAAGTTGTGCACTAAAGTCATTTTCCCATCATCCAGCACCTTTCAATTGACCACTTTAGGCACTGGCTTGTTGTCTGTTGCTTAGCAACCACAGCTTAGGTCTTGTTGTCTGTTGCTTAGTGACCACAACTTTGCCAAGATGGTGTACAAGATAGTAGCAGTCACCCCCTGAGTTTGTAATTGTCTATTTTCAAGTTGACAGTTTCCACAAAATGAGAAAAAGCACGACAATTAGCCTTGTTCCAGGCACTCTCCTCAAAAGGTTGGAGGGGGAGTAGAGGATCTGATAATAATTGCCCGAAAAAGTTTTCAACATTCAACGCCTGAAGCAATCAGATTGTAGAACAAAATTGTATGTGCATGTCGTGCTTTTTCTCATTTTGTGGAAACTGTCAACTTGAAAATAGACAATTATACACAGATTACACCTCAGAAGTTGGCGCGAAAGCAGTTTTCAAATGTGTGGGAAGGGCACTGGCCCAAAGAGTCTCAGAGATTGATGTTCACTGTATATGTAGTTGGTTTGCAAAAGCCAGTTTGCTCATTATACATCACAGCTCAGAGTTTGTAAGAAGTACGTCTCAAAACTCAACAGAGCTACAAATACCTTGAGTACTTTGAAAGTAACTCATGCTACCATTGGATAGAGTACTATTATTGCAGGACAGGTTATTAAATCACATGACATTTACGATGCTAATCTCAGTGAAAAGTTAGGGGACAGTCATGGCTGTAGTTTGCTCTTCAAGATCAGCCAGAAGGTACAGATCACATGAATGATGACATGCCAGCCTTTCTTCCGAATGTTACTAGGCTCTCTCCTCTCCCCTCCCAAATATTTTGAGGAAACCACCTCGGACTGAGGGTGGGGTGTGCTGGTGTTTGTGAGGTGTGTTGTTCATCATGTGCTTCTCTCTTCTTGTGTAGCGATTCTTGATAGAGAACAGGTTTGGGCTGTCTTCCAACTCCATCCGAAGACAGGGATCCATTCTGTCTCTCTCAGGACTCTCTCAAGCCTCCACCTCCTCCTTCAAGGTGTGTGTGTGTGTGCATGTGTGTGTGTGGGGGGGGGCTAGGTGCAGATGGCCAGTGTGTGATGGTTCCTAGAAATTGCATCCCCCAAAATTGTGTACATCAGTTGCCATGGCAGCAACATACTGCTATTACTCCCCCCAATTTGTACATCAGTTGCCATGGCAACAACATGCTGACTGTTATGGTCATGTAAACAGTATGTGCTTTGTCAGTCACTTGATTTCTTAGTTCCATTTGAATGTCTCGTATTCAATGGATTTTCATGGGAGCTGTGCTCTGCAAGTTAGGTTCAATCAGGTTCAGTGTTTGTGTAGTTTTGCTGCACCAACGGGAAACTGTTACCATTCACGAAAATTTAGACCCTCAAAAATTTAACGGTATATGGTATTACCATGCACAAGCAGAACTCAAAGCTACACAGCTCAAATTTTTCAATAGGATGTTACTTCTCTGAGCATGTTGAGATCTAAGGTGTTCAGATAATTGAAATTGTTTGGATAAGCTACGAATACAACCAGATGTCGTTTGGGGGGTTGAGATATGCAACTTCTCGATCTTAGTGCGCAAATGTGTGCAAATAGAGTAATTCTTTACTGACACACACACTCGTGGTTCACAGCCTTCTTTGACCTTACTCAGTGCAGTAAGTGCCAACTACTCGCTGTAGTGGTCACAGGTGTGATCTAGCATTTACACGCTGTAACATGACCACACATTGTGTTTTGTGGCCACCAAATGGTATAGCTTCCCAATGATGGTCCACAGGTGGTGGCAGGTGTTGGCAAGCTCACTAGTTGCCAAATGGCATTGTACATGTCCATCTATCCAGCTGCCAGCAATGCTCCACACTGATTATACCAGCAGTCTTTGATTAGGTCTAGATTGAGGTCACCTCCCTGTTCATGTAGTTGTGTTGAAAGGAGACACCTTGGAGCCAGTGGAGGTCCAACATGACATCATACACGACAAAGTTCATTGACTACTTGATCCTGACTGCCTAGTTGATTGCTAACTTGCTGCATTCCATGTAGAAACAATTTCTGGACATCAGGAGTTTCACTGTCATTTTTGACATTGCTGGGAGCTGCCTAGCTGGTTAAGAATGACTCTTCCTGTTCATCTAGCCCTCAACAGCTGCATAAATGCCATTTGGAAGGCAAAACATTTTTCTTTGACTAGCAAGATTCCTTCGACACTGTATAGCTGCCCCTGAACCTGGCTCTAGAGTGCTTGCAGACGATTTATTCATGTTTTCTTGTGTTTGGAATGCTTATTAACATGTAGTGGACATGACGTTGTTGGACCTCCTCTGACTGAACACCTGGGTGAGCAGGGGGTCTTGAATTTAAGCTTCACCACTCAGCTACGAATGCTGGATACACGACCCAGCTATATTGCAGCCATATGCAGTTTAATGTGATTGCTGTCCATGTTTCTTTCCCTCCCCCTCCCAGATGGGCCATGACCTCCACACCAAACTGGCAGAGCTGGAGACTTACCGAGACATCCTGTGCAGACAAGTGGATACGCTACAGGCCTACTTTGAATCCCTCGCCGAATCTAACTCAGGTATGCAAAGGTCATAGCTAGCCCCTGCTGATTTCAGCCTCTACTGAACGCTTATTAAATTTGATTAAGAGCGTGATTGATTCTAGCTGGGTTTTGGGTGTCAGTAAATATTGGCTCACAGGAATGCTAACTATCATTATCTCTCACTCTCAACACATGGTAATGGTATTTTATGGCTCCTATGGTGTTAACACAAGCCACTTTTCTGACCATCAACATTCTTTTGTTGATGGACTGTCGGCGACTGTTGTGGGGGATGAGGAGTAATTTTAGTGCTACTGTGGGTTTGCATGTGAACTCACTACTAGGCCGTCCCGCGTTCAGTCTTCTGATACACTTTTTGAAGCTCTCGGTTATCATCACTGTAACACTGTAACTGTTGAGAGCCACTAAGTCTAAATTTGTGCACTCAGCTTCTGTAGGTAGTAAACATGTCAAATGCTTGTGGCTTGGTCAGGCTCGTCCCACAATGCCTGCATTTGCCTAGACAGATGAAAGCTTAGCAAAGCAAACAAGCATGCAAACAGTTAGTGCCAGCTTGGTGTCATGGAGGTCACAACACATGGTTGTGATGTCCTGTAGTGTGCACACTCGCCCACTCACTGCTGCATCAGGATGTAAACGCACGGCTGTGTTGTGCACTCCAAACACTCGTACATGCAGACACATTCCCCACGCACCTCATCCTCCTCTTCCTTCTCTTTTCCTCCACTTTTCCTTCCCTCCTCCTCCCTGAGCCTTGTGATACTCATGACGCTGATTGTGGATCACGTTCTGCCTGAAAAGGAGCAGTCAACAAAAACTTCCTCCCTTTCACAATGCTTGACCACAGCTTCAGCCCAGCTGGGTATATTAGCCCCTCCAAACAACACCTCCTGTCTCTCTCCTTTCTCCCCCTCCTTTCTTCCTCCTCCTTTCTTCTTCCTCCTTTCTCCCTCTCCATTTCTCTCTACCTCTTTCTCCCTTCCCCCTTCCCTTTTCCTTCACCCAATTTCCCCTGCTCTCTCACCCCTCCCCAGGCCAAAGTGGTGGAATGACTAACGGCATCTCAAACTCGGCAGAGTCCATTGATGACATTCCTGAGGAGAACACAACACCAGACCGCCACCCAGTGGTATCCTCACAACAGGCACCACCCTCACCCCTCACCCGCTCCAGCGAAAACAAGTCATCCAATCACCACTCCCCCCTCCCATCTCGGTACATCCCAAAGGGCCACCGACGTGCTGATAGCGACCCCTTTGCCTTCAAACCCATGCACTCCAGACCCTACCAGCGATCACACTCACATGCACACTTTGCTGTAGGAGGGTATAGCGGCAGCGGAACAAACTCTCCACCTGATTTGGGCAGTATTGACTTCCGTGGTGAGGCGATAACATTCAAGGCAACCACCGCCGGAATCATTGCGTCCCTCTCACACTGCATGGACGTGATGAGCAAGAGAGAAGAATACTGGCAGAAGAAATTTGAGAAGGTACGATACTGCTAGCTTGGTATAATAAGTTACCGGTAGCTTCATCCTGTAGTGAAATAGTTGGACTACATCGCGGGATGTTTTGATAAAAACAAGTAACTTTCAGTGGCTTCTCAGCTTTCTCCTGCATGAAGAAGATTCCCTGTATCCAACTTGACCCCATGGTACCGAATGTTAGTTTTGTTGTGTTTTTTTTGTCCACATAGTACAAGATTCAACATAGATGTGCACCATATTTGGTAGTCCCGTGTTGAAATCAAAGATTATTTTGTCGCAATTTCACTACGTTTGAAGCGCCATATCACTAAACTTTCGTTAAGGGTGGGGTTCACATGGACTTTATAGATGCATTAGATATTCATGTGTCTACGAAGCTCGTGTGAGCCTCGCCCTTAATGGAAGTTTATTGACATGGCGCTTCAAACATGGCATTATGTTCAAAATGTGCAATGGAATAACCTCCAATTTCTCACAGGACCGTCACATATACAGTAGATCATGGGTGTACTACTTGCAGCAGTCTCCTTCCCAGACCCTCAGTGCAGTACTGGGAGTCTCACTGGGGGTCTGGGAACGAGACTATAGTTGCAGGTGCATCACTTACAGTATATGCAAATGCAAGTCATAACCAGTATGACTGGGAATGAGGCAGCGTTACAATTGGTGTATTGTTGATGTTTGTAGGAGCAGGAGAGGCGGAAGAAGGCAGAATTTGCCGCACACTCGGCGCTGAATGGTCCAAGAGTGAGAGCCTACGAGTACGCTGGCCCAGATTTTGAAGTAAGTCATGCACACACACACACACACACACACACACACATGCACACACACATACACAGATACATACACAAGTTTGATGGTATAGGAGGAAACCGTGGGTAAGGTGGTTGCCTGGTTGTCATAGCTGAGCCCTAGCAGCTCAAGCCCTCCCCGTGACCGCCATTGTTTTACCTCATGCCATCAAACATCCAGCTGAGGCAGGAGCTGTGAACAGCTGTCGATACTGCTAGCCCCTAGTCGCCCCAGATTATGTTCATGTCATAATAAGGCCATGAATAAGCCAACAGAGCATCTCTTCAACAAAGCTTTCGTGACAACATTCACAAATTATGCCATGAATGTGATCAGCATGTGACAGGCAACATTGCTGACTTATCACTTCCTTCCACATGACACGTTGTGTATATAACTCCCTGCACTATTGTTGACCTGCATAGTGTTTGTTGCATCAGCATGAGTGAGGTGGGTTGGAGTTTAGCTGTAAAGAGTCCAGCACTGTGCTCTGTTGTAAGTGCTGTGGTTTATCTTGAAGGATCTATGTCTCCTGGTAACAGTTGTGAGCTTGAATATGTGGATGTGACTGAGGAAGTTATCTCATCACCTCCCCTTTCTCTCCCTTGTCCCTCCCTTTACCCCTCTCCTCCTTTCTGCCTTCCTTCTCTTCCTTCCTCCTCCCCTCCCCCTCCCTCCTCCCTTTCCCCTCCCTTTCCCCTCCCTTTCCCTCTCTTCCTCTCTCCCTTCCCCCTCCCTTTCCCTCCCCTCCTCCCCCCCCCCCCCCCCCCCCCCCTTCCCTCCCCCCCTCTCATCAGGAGGGCCCCCACAGTGCTCTGAAAGAAGAAGAGTTCTTTGATGCTCTGGAGATGGCCTTCCAGAATGATGAGGTGGAAAATGTGAGTCACTGCCCTCATTGACTGGTACTGTGAACTTTGAACTCACCTTAAAAGAAGTGCTATGTGACCTTTGCACTTTAGTTCAAGTGACACAGGTTGGAGGGTTGCAATTGCACTGCAAGGTTTCATAACAGTTTCCTAAAGCCATCGATATTGAGTACAGGAGTTGTCTAGAAGCTTATCAATAAGGACAGGGAATAGGGATACTGTTATCCATTAGCAACAGGATGTTACCATCCATAAGCTATACACTAATTTATATGGGTGTGGGTGTGGTTAGCATTGGGATGGGGCTATATTAGTATAACATTCTGTTACTAACAGCATGTAAGTATTTCGAGTCTTGACTTAGCACTTTGCCTCTTCATAAGGTAGTGGATCTAACATACCATGGTGTCACCGACTACTGTACAGTCTACACGCAGACCTCAGCCTTCTCATATAGTTTATTCTACCTCCAAAATCAGATTAACAATTACACCATGGTGTCACCACTACTGTAGGAACAAACACGACTCAAAAGTTGTACCAGACTACTGAGTCTATGGCTTGATGGTACTCACCTTCCTCCTCAGGCACATACGACAGACGAGGGGCAGAAGCAGGAACAGCCGGCAGGAGAGGATTCCTCCTCCACTGAGGTACAAGAAGAAGTAGATGCACTGGTGAGTGCTCCCCATTCCCATTCTTGGTGACATGGGAATGAGTTTGGTAGTGACTGCCATGTAGTTTGTGTTGAGGGATGTAACAAGTGATGCTGAAGTGACCTTCAATACTTGTAAGTGATCTTATGATAACCTTATTGGGGTGAGCCTGAGCGAGCCCCACACTAGCATGACTGCATTGAGCATGTGTGTGTATCTATCTATACTTGTACGCTTGTTTGGACCGACCACTTACCGTAAATTTGAAATGAGCACATTTTAATATTTCACAATGTCCATGCGGACGTGTACTTCAGCTATGCCGTGAGAATGAGCGTGAAGGGCTACTGCCAAACTGAAGGGTCGGCATGAAAGAGAGCGAGAGCGTAGACGATTCAAGTTGAATGCGTTGGCAGCACACACGGCAACTTACTTTCTGAACTATGGTGAGTCTGATGATCCGGCGTGACAGGGCAGGCTACGAGTGACAGGCTGCAGGATGTACGCTGGCTTCAGGTATGTGCTTGGCATGACCGCTCATACATAGCAGGGATCCCCCTTCTAGCTCATGGTTTGACTGTGAAGCTTAGCCCATGCCAGTGTAGCCATAGTAGTCCAGCTGGACGAATAGCTGCATGTCTGTGTGGGCATCCCAAATGCAATCTGCTACTCGCCCAGGCTCGCCCCTGGATGATTCAGCATCTTTCTAGTTACAGTAGTAGACTTGTCTTGTGACCTACTGGGTCATGATGTCAGCTTGCATCAGCTGCTGATAAAGTGACTGAGTAAGATCACATCCTGGATGTCATCAGTCATTAGTGTCTAGAGTATTACAACAGGGCTATTTTTAGAAAGGGGACAGACATCTGGAGATACAATGTTGTAGACATCTGGAGATACAATGTTGTTGACAGCCTGAGATACAATGTTGTAGACAGCCTGAGATACAATGTTGTTGACAGCCTGAGGTACAATGTTGTAGACAGCCTGAGATACAATGTTGTAGACAGCCTGAGGTACAATGTTGTTGACAGCCTGAGGTACAATGTTGTTGACAGCCTGAGATACAATGTTGTTGACAGCCTGAGGTACAATGTTGTAGACAGCCTGAGGTACAATGTTGTAGACAGCCTGAGGTACAATGTTGTAGACAGGCCTTCTGAAACAGTACACACAGCTCAGGGTGTACAACTGTGTCACACCTAGAGCTAGATATAAAGCCATACCAGCCTTGAAACACCTTGTCTTGTGCAGTACTGTTGGCCTGCCCCCACCTGGTTACAGTACAAAGATGATAGCTGCTTCAAGTGAAGGACTGAATATGAATGGACCATGATCATAAACTTACTGCATTCTTCTCCCCCTACACACAGCAGACCTTGGAGGCTGCTGCGCCCGAGGAAGGTACGTCAGCTGTGAAAGAAGGAGCAATTCCAGAGGTGATTGTGCACAAGTCAAGATCCGGGATCACACACAGAATGTCTCCAGTGGTAAGCCACACACACGCACGCACACATGTACACACACGCACGCACGCACGCACACACGCACATGCACACGCACACACACACACACACGCACACACACACGCACATGAGCATGGATGACGTCAGTCAATGTGTTCTAAGTCACATGTGCATGACAAAATTAATAGTAACTGATTGCAATAATGGATCTGATAAGACACCATGAGAAGATTACATTTATATTGTGTACCTCCTTCTCTGATCCACGCACGCACACACACACACACACACACACACACACACACACACACACACACACACATGCACGCACAGGTGGACATGAAAGTGAGTCAGTATGCACGGTACATCTTTGAGCCTGTGGACACCAACTGGAGTGTGGTGCACGAGGATGGAGACATGAAGGTACAGTTAACCAATCTAGGCCCGGGCCCTCTCTACCCCCTCTTCTTTTTCCTTCTCCCCCTCCTCCCTCTTCCTTTCTCTTTTTCCTTCTCCCCCTCCTCCCTTCCCCTCCTCCCTTCCCCTCCTCCCTTCCCCTCCTCCCTTCCCCTCCTCCCTTCCCCTCCTCCCTTCCCCTCCTCCCTTCCCCTCCTCCCTTTCCCTCCTCCCTTCCCCTCCTCCCTTCCCCTCCTCCCTTTCCCTCCTCCCTTCCCCTCCTCCCTTCCCGTCCTCCCTTCTCCCCTCCTCCTCTTCTCTCCTCTCCTCTTCCTCTCTCCCCAATACACTAACACACCACATTGGAAGTTTGTTGGACCCTCATGTAACACCTCTTGTTCTTGTTTCAACCATGAAGGTGTACAGAAGAGAGCTTGAGGAGGACGGGGTGGTGGTAGACCCACTGAAAGCGTCCTACACAGCCAAAGTGAGTGCATCTCGACCCTACAACATTGCTTACACGGTTGTACTAGTAATCCAGCGGTAGTATTAGTACGCGTGCCAGCTCTGTGTAGAATTCAAAAGTCATTTCATTGCACGTTTCAATCACATCGCTTGCATTTGAAGCAATGTACTGCCGAACCTCCATTAAGGGCAGGGGTTCATGTGGGTTACTTGGATACCAGAGAAGGTTGGACACAGTTGAACTTTACTAATTAAAATGGCTGAGGTCACACTAATGGCCGACTTGCATGATGACGTCACGTACGAGGGCTGGGGTAAAATTTCAACGGCGTGCCATAGAGAATGTATGGGGATTTTGTAGTCCTCCCGATAAACACCGTTATAACTTGTGATCAATAGTAGCTGTTGCCGCTCTTTTTGCATGCATTGACCACAGCAGAATGTTCTATCACCTGAATAGTTTCTAGGCGCTTCAGACGTTGCGCAACGTTTCAGCTAGCATGCAAAGCTATGGACGGCGCTCAAGAGTCCCAATTATAATCATTACAACTGCCCTTGCAGTTACCTCAAGTTAGAGTCAGCGTCAGCGATAACTTACCTTGCTTGAATAGATCCTGTAGAAGGCGCAGAACCCGCTGCCCCGCCCACATATACATGCACTCCCCATGATTTAGCCATGGTTCAGCCACACTTTGCCATGCCATATTTTAGAGATATAATAAGACTCAAATTGTACATACAGAACAATTAACGGTTTAACACTGATTGTGCAAGTTCAGCTGTGCTCTTTCTTGGACAGAAGAGCTCTTCGAGGATTGTCTCTTGGATCTGCACACAGCACAGTTCATGGTCGCCTAGCATCAATTTTTGGCCCTGTGAAAGTGTACGGAGGGGAAGAGAGTCTACTCTCTGGTTACTCTCTCCAAGAAAAAGCTGCATACCCACATGAAGTACAACAGCATCCCAGCAGCTGCAACTTATTAAATCATACAAATTCAGCTGTATATCTGGTTTATTCATGCCTTTCCACCCGCCCCATTGCACAAAACAGAAATATTAAACACAATATAGACAAAAGGTGGCTTACAAACAGTTTGAAGACAGAGGTCTTAGCCGTTTTCCAGAAATAGTACAATGGGAGACATCATCAGCTGAACCGTCTGCGGCTTTCCAGTCAATTAACGCCACTCTCCGTACGGTAATACAGCCATCGGACTCGCTTATGAATACACCAACTCTTTGGGTAGCAAATATTAGCGCATGGAGATGATCAGTCTTTCCGCGTGGCAAACTGATGGATCTTCTCAACACGCGTTTGGAATTCCCCATACATTCTCTATGGCCGGCTGCCGAACTTTTACCCCAGCCCTCGTACGTGACGTCATCATGCAAGTCGGCCATTAATTTTTCATATCTCAACAGTCTAGCTCTCTCCACTTTTACTGAGGTGGGCCCCAGTTTTCAAATCAAGATTCAAGTCTGGGGCCAGTCATAGATAAAACTAAAAAGCCTTCTACCTTCCATTATCCAAGATCAATTAGCGTGACCTCAGTTGTTTTAATTAACAAAGGTCAACCATGTCCGACCTCCTCTGCTTGGATACATCAGATATTGATGGAAGTGTGTGTGTGAGCCCCGCCTCTAATGGAAGTTCAGTGATATGGCACTTCAACCAGGACATGATGGAATAATCTACACAGGACTGCCACAAGACATTTGATACTGAAAATGTTTTCAATGAGACCACTCCCAGTAGATACATGTAAACACGATGTACACTTGTTGAAACTTTGTGTCCTGTGGTTACTGATAATGTTATATTTCTAATCGGTACTACCATATATGGTGCTGTAACATATCCAGGATGTTTTGACCAATGTGCAAGGTTGACCCCCCTCCCACACACACACACACACCACCCCCTTTCCCCCCCCTCCCCACCTTTCCCAAGGGTATCTCTGCAAATGAGGTGATCAATTTCTTCTTTGACAAAGAGACACGACTGGAGTGGGAGGGGACCTTGGAGTCGGTGGACATTGTTGAGACCCTCACAGAGGACACTATCATCTTTCACCAGCTGCACAAGAGGGTGTGGCCCTCCACCCAACGAGAGACACTCTTTTGTTCCCATCTCTGCATCCTGCCCAATGCCCCCCGTCCCGAGAACATGGTCGGACACACGTGGATGGTGTGTAACTTTTCCATCGACCATGATGATGTGCCGGTAAGTCCGTCAGTCTAAGTAGCTTTGAAGAAAAGTATACAAAATGTAGAAAAGAAGAAAATATCAGCTGTTCTCAATAATCATTCGTCCACTACAGTGCCTTGTAATCTTGTTCCTGAACTCACCCCATGCTATATGTACGTACTGTACAGTGTGTGGAGCCTGGAAACGCCTTATATGTGTGTGTGTGTAGATTATATATAGACCCTCATATTTAGTAAGCCTACTGGGAACATGAGTCCCATTATGAAATATGCCCCGTATTCAGTATGTATGATAGTTCCATCTGCTGGCATCTAGCAACTAACACGTGCCAACACTCCTAAGCTCCTGTAACTAATAAGCAACAAGTAACACTTTACAGAAGTTAATCCCAGCAAAGAATTAATTTCAATTGTGTGATGACTGAATCTTTTGTCTTCCTCTCTCTGTGTGTGTAGGCCAATAGCAAACTGATCCGAGCCACCCTGCACATTGGGATGGTGTGCCAGACGATAGCCAGCCGGCCAGTGGAGCCCGGGAAGGAATCAGAATTGTCAAGAGACGATATACAGTGCAAGATCATATATGCTGCAAATGGTGAGGGGGAGGCAGTTGAAGCCTTGTCCATGTACCAGCCTCTCTCTAGTTTGTCATATTCCACCCAGGCCTTCCCTTGCTCCAGTTTTTGAATGCTCCAAAAACTGGAGCCGGGGAAGGCCTGGGAACGAGGCTAATACTACTGCAAGGCATGAAAAGCTAGGCGGGGCCTTGGAACAAGCCTAAGTACAATGTAGTTAGTTGTATAGGTTGGTCATTCATGCAAATTTGAGAGCAGTTTACGCATGCACAAGATGGTTTCTTTTACATGTTGTGGATTCCAAGACACGTGAGCTAACAAACTCCAACTGGTTAGCACTCTTACATCCACAATGCACATAATATAGCCGTCTACCTAAAGCAAAATTTGAGTGAAACTAATCTATGACGGCCACTATGGAGAAACCATTGTACTTTTGTTGATGTGTTCTCGATCTCCTCATGCAGTAAACCCTGGCGGCTGGGCCCCTCCCTCTGTCGTGAGAACAATAGGAAAGAGAGAGCTCTGCAAGTTTCTCAGAAAGTTTAGTTCAACTGTTCAGAAACACGCCCTCTCGACTCCATTAACACTATAGCTATAGGTTACCATTATGTGTACATAATACATGTTGAATCACTTCTCTTTCCTCTCTGACACTTGCTCACCCAAGCACCATGTCATTAGCACTTGTGTATAAAGTATTATATCTACCCCTGTATACTGGTATTAGTGTAACTGGTGTATTGATCTGAAATCTATCCAAGTCTTGAGCCTCATTCCCAGGTCCCGTCCAGCTTTCTATCACGTGGAGAAAGCCTGGGAATGGGGCTAGTGAATATTAGTCATCATTGAACTCTTCTCCCTCCTCCGCTGTTCCCTGCGCTCCCTCAGGAAGCTGCATGGTGCCTGATTCAATCCTCTGCAAAAATGCCTGCAGCAATTTCTTGTTGAGGTGATCAGTTAGTGTTCTTTCTTCTTCTGTGTCTGGTTCAGCGTCATGGTTAGCCTGGGGACATGGTGGGCCTTGGTCGACTACCTCCACATCCATGACCTCTTCTGATTGATTGCTTTTGTTCTCTTGGTCTGAGGAACTCATCAGTTGAGTGTTCAATGACAAGATGTGTAAGAGGTCTGAATATGTGTGTGTGCGTGTATGTATAAGGGAGTGACCACTATACTTGACAGCAAGAGCGCATAAGAATGGGTGGCTTGAGTGAGAGCGTGTAACTCTAACAGAAGCCTGTAGTCTGGTCAAAATTGTTGAACTGTACTAAAAATAGAACACTCGATCAGTCTTGTGCTTAGCAACAAAGACTTGTGTCTACACAGCATGTCCATACTCCTGGTGTCAGTCAGTCAACAAAAACTGAAGACAAGGCCACAGAACAAGGGGACACTGATTTAATATACTAGACTAGCGTCTTCAACTTCAAAGAAGCTGGAGGAACCTAGCGTCGTTCCCAGGCCCCGCCCAGCTTTCCGTCGCTTGCAGTACGGAGCGACTGAAAGCTGGGCGAGGGGAACCATAGTTAGTATGAAAGTATGGAAAGTACAGATGTTCCATATAGTCTGGACACCAGACCATAATTTCTGCCTCGCGCGTGCAGAAGCTCAGACTAGTCAAGTTCCATAAACCAATCTCTGGGGCTGGCCGGGGTCTGGGAGCATAATCCTTGATCATGCTCAGGCGACTAGGTCATACTCACCACCAGCAATAAAATGAACGCGCACACAATTAAAAAAAAAAAAGGGCTATTGAAAAAAGGACTCACCTTCGACAGCGTAGCTTTAAAGCTTTCTACAATGAAATCGTATTTTTAGAACAGAAATGTTAAAATAATCGCGTAATTGGTCTCGTTCCCAGACTACATGTGGGTATCCGGGACTGGGAATTTAGGGTGGTCATCTCCTGAAACGACGTAGCCTCGTACCCCGGCCATAATTAACGGCCGGGGTACGAGGCTAGAAACGACGGGATCCCAAGGTGTCTGGAGTGGAGGGTCTCACACGTTCTTGCAACCTCCAGCTTAGACTATAGTCTCGTCATAGGTATATGTCTCTATATCTATGGTCTCGTGCACAGACCCCTTTCCCGAAAGGGGTCTGGGGACGAGACTACTTCCACTGAGCTGCAAGAACGTCGATAATTACAGAATGGCTCAGCCCACACAGTGGGTGCCAGCTATTCTGGATTATATGAAGAAGGTGAAGTCAATCATATCAACTGTGGGTATTGGCCTCAATTATTTAGCTCTGACAGCTTCTTAGTAGCAAATTACATTTTTCTTACTAAATAAGACTCTGTCTTGGTCACCATCGGGATGGGCAAGGGTGGGACGTTGATATGATCGACTTCACCTTCTTCATATAATCCAGAATAGCTGGCACCCAATTATTTAGCTCTGAGCCATTCTGTAATTATATTTCAGAAGGCTCCGTCTCACATATCAACTGTGGTAGTTTGTAGCTCTAGTTCCCACTGTTGGAGAGCACAGCCTCTCCAAATGCACTTGACCTGAGTGGTTTGTAATAGAACACAGATTCACTACCCCAATCAGCCGCTTTCAGAATGTCAGCTGTAATGATACCTGCTGCAGCTGCACCCCGGGTGGAGTGTGCTTTAAAGATACTGGTATCAATACCTGCTTTGTCCATCAAGGACCTCAGCTCAGCCATCTGGCTAAGGTGGAAGAGCACACTGGCTTATGTGGTCTGACCACTGCCAGGAACAACCTCATTTGTTCCTCACTTTCTCCTGTTCGGAAGGGCTCTGTCTTCCGTTCGTATGCCTGCAGTGTCTGCCATAGACAGAGCCTTGCATTACTGCTGAAGGCAGGAAAAAAGAACTCTGCTCTTGGCTTGCCCTGCTTGGATTGCTTTACCAGGACTGCCTCCTGGAACACCACCCCCTCTGGAGTGTATCTACGATACTGCAGATCTAACATTGCTAGATCGCCAGACCTGGATGGTCTGGTTAAGGCCAGGATCATGGCCAGTTTCTCATAATGTCTCATGCTTTCTCATACAGTCCCACTGAATCTCATAATGTCTCGTAGTGTCTTATGCTGTCTAATAATATCTCTTGATGTCTCCTTTTGTCTCACAGTGTCTCATGCTGTCTCAGTGTCTCATGATGTCTCATAGTGTCTCATACTGTCTCAGAAAGTCTCCTATTGCCTCATAGTGTGTCATGCTGTATGATACAGTCCCATTGCATCCATAATATCTCATGATGTCTCTCATTGGCTGATAATGTCTCATGCCATACAGTCCCATTGCATCCATAATGTCTCAGTATCTCATGCTGTCTAATACAGTCCCATTGCATCCATAATGTCTCAGTATTTCATGCTGTCTAATACAGTCCCATTGCATCCGTAATATCTCAGTATCTCATGCTGTCTAATACAGTCCCATTGCATCCATAATATCTCGTAGTACCTCATGCTGTTTCATATTGTCTCATGATGTCTCCTATTGTCTCAGTATCTTATGCTGTGTCATACAGTCGCATTGCATCCATAATGTCTCCTAGAGTCTCATGCTGTCTCATGACGTCTCATGATATCTCTCATTGTTTGATAGTGTCTCATGCTGTCTCATACAGTCCCATTGCATCTATCATGTCTCGTAGTGTCTCATGCTGTCTTATAATGTCTCATGACATCTCATGCTGTCTCATGACGTCTCATGATGTCTCTCATTGTTTCATAGTGTCTCATGCTGTCTCATAATGTCTGATGATGACTCCTATTGTCTCATAGTGTCTCATAATGTCTCATGCTATCTCATGCTGTCTCAT
The DNA here is from genome assembly GCA_949130485.1 of Agelas oroides. Lineage (NCBI taxonomy): Eukaryota > Metazoa > Porifera > Demospongiae > Agelasida > Agelasidae > Agelas > Agelas oroides. Next base: position 5,651,299 of record OX422198.1, read on the forward strand.
ATAGTTCCATTGCATCTCATAATGTCTCATGCTATCTCATGCTATCTCATGCTGTCTCATACAGTTCCATTGCATTTCATAATGTCTCATGGTGTCTCATGCTATCTCATACAGTCCCATTGAATCTCATAGTGTCTCGTAGTGTCTTATGCTGTCTCATAATATCTCTTGATATCTCCTTTTGTCTCCAGTGTCTCATGCTGTCTCAATGTCTCATGATGTCTCATACTGTCTCAGGAAGTCTCCTATTGTCTCATAGTGTCTCATGCTGTATCATACAGACCCATTGCATCCATAATGTCTCATAATGTCTCATGATGTCTTATAGTGTCTCATAATGTCTCATGATGTCTCCTATTGTCTCATGTTGTCTCATGCTGTCTCATACAGTCCCATTGCATCCATAATGTCTCCTAGTACCTCATGCTGTCGCATGATGTTTCATAGTAGCTCATAATATCTCATGATGTCTCCTATTGTCTCATAGTCTCCTGCTGTCTCATAAAGTTCCATTGCATCCATAATGTCTCATAGTGTCTCATGCTGTCTCATAATGTCTCATCATGTCTCATCATGTCTCCTATTTACTCATAGTGTCTCATGCTGTCTAATAATGTCTCATGATGTCTCCTGGTGTCTCATAATGTCTCATTGTCTCATAGTGTCTCATACTTTCTCAATATCTCATAATGTCTCATGTGGTCTCCTATTGTCGCAGTTTCTCCTGCTGTCTCATACAGTCCCATTGCATCCATAATGTGTCATGCAATGTCTCATGATGCCCCATAATATCTCATGGTATCTCATATTTCCTCATAGTGTCTCATACTGCCTCAAGATGTCTCCTATTGTGTCAGTGTCTCGTGCTGTCTCGTAGTATCTCATGATGTCTCCTATTGTCTCATAGTGTCTCATGCTGGCTCATGCAGTCCCATTGCATCCATAATGTCTTGTGGAGTCTCATGCTTCTCATCATGTCTCATGATGTCTCTTATTGGCTAATAGTTGTCTTATATTGTCTCATGATGTCTCCTATTGTCTCAGAGTCTCATGCTGTCTCATACAGTCCCATTGCATCTATAATGTCTCGTAGTGTCTCATGCTGTCTCACAATGTCTCATGATGTCTCATAGTGTCTCATAATGTCCCATGATGTCTCCTATTGTCTCAGTATCTTATGCTGTGTCATACAGTCCCATTGCAACTCTTAATGTCTCGTAGTGTCTCATGCTCTCTCATAATGTCTCATGATGTCTCTTATTGTCTCAGTGTCTCATGCTGTGTCATAATGTCTCATGATGTCTCATGCTGTGTCATGATGTCTCATGATGTCTCATATCATGATGTCTCATGCCGGCTCATGCATTCCCATTGCATCCACAATGTCTTGTGGAGTCTCATGCTGTCTCATCATGTCTCATGATGTGTCTTAGTGTTTCATGCTGTCTCATATTGTCTCATGATGTCTCCTATTGCCTCAGTGTCTTATACTGTCTCATACAGTTCCATTGCATGTCATAATGTCTCGTAGTATCTTATTCTGTTTCATAATGTCTCATGATGTCTCCTTTTGTCTCAGTGTCTCATGCTGTCTCATACAGTCCCATGATGTCTCCTATTGTCTCAGTATCCTATGTTTTATCATACAGTCACATTGCATCCATAATGTCTCCTAGAGTCTCATGCTGTCTCATTGTTTGATAGTGTCTCATGCTGTCTCATGATGTCTCATGATGTCTCATAATGTCTCATGATGTCTCCTATTGTCTCAGTGTCTCATGCTGTCTCATACAGTCCCATTGCATCTATAATGTCTCGTAGTGTCTCATGCTGTCTCATAATGTCTCATGATGTCTCATAGTGTCTCATAATGTCTCATGATGTCTTCTATTGTCTCAGTATCTTATGCTGTGTCATACAGTCGCATTGCATTGATAACATCTCCTAGAGTCTTATGCTGTCTCATGACGTCTCATGATGTCTCTCATTGTTTCATAGTGTCACATGTTGTCTCATAATGTCTGATGATGTTTCATGTTTTCTTATAATGTCTGATGATGTTTCATATTTTCTCATAGTGTCTCATGCTGTCTCATGACGTCTCATGATGTCTCTCATTGTTTCATAGTGTCTCATGCTGTCTCATAATGTCTGATGATGTCTCCTATTGTCTCATAGTGTCTCATAATGTATCGTGCTATCTCATGCTGTCTCATACAGTTCCATTGCATCTCATAATGTCTCATGCTATCTCATGCTGTCTCATACAGTTCCATTGCATCTCATAATGTATCATGGTGTCTCATGCTGTCTCATACAGTCCCATTGAATCTCATAATGTCTCGTAGTGTCTTATGCTGTCTCATGTCTCTTGATATCTCCTTTTGTCTCACAGTGTCTCATGCTGTCTCATACTGTCTCAGGAAGTCTTCTATTGTCTCATAGTGTCTGATGCTGTGTCATAATGTCTCATGATGTCTTATAGTATCTCATAATGTCTCAGGATGTCTCATGCTTATGATGTCTCATGGAGTCTCATGGTGCCTTATGATGTCTCATGGAGTCTCATGGTGTCTGATGGTGTCTCATGGTTTCTTATGATGTCTCATGGAGACTTAATATGTCCCATGGTGTCTGATTGTGTCTTATGATGTAGTCTCATGGTGTTTCATTGTGATGTCTCGTGGAGTCTTAAAATATCTCATGGTGTCGTATGGTGTCGTGTGATGTAGTGTCATGGCGTCTTATGATGTCTTATGGAGACTCAATATGTCGCATGGTGCCTCACGGTGTCTTCTGATGTTGTCTCATACTGTCTTATGATGTCTCGTGGAGTCTCATGGTGTCTCATGGTGTCTCATGGTGCCTTATTATGTCTCATGGACTCTCATGCTGTCTCATGGTGTCTTACGATGTCAATGGAAACTTAATATGTCTCATGGTGTCTCATGGTCTCATGATGTCCCATAATATCTCATGGTGTCTCATATTTCCTCATAGTGTCTCATACTGCCTCAAGATGTCTCCTATTGTGTCAGTATCTCATGCTGTCTCATAATCTCTCATGATGTTTCCTATTGTCTCATAGTGTCTCATTCTGGCTCATGCAGTCCCATTGCATCCATAATGTCTTGTGGAGTCTCATGCTGTCTCATCATGTCTCATGATGTGTCTTAGTGTTTCATGCTGTCTCGTATTGTCTCATGATGTCTCCTATTGTCTCAGTGTCTCATGCTGTCTCATACAGTCCCGTTGCATCTATAACGTCTCGTAGTACCGTACCGCATGCTGTCTCATGATGTCTCATGATATCTCATAGTGTCTCAGAATATCTCATGATGTCTCATAGTGTCTCATAATATCTCACAATGTCTCCTATTGTCTCACAGTGTCTCATACTGTCACATACAGTCCCATTGAATCTCATAATGTCTCGTAGTGTCTTATGCCATCTCATAATGTCTCATGATGTCTCATGTTGTCTCATGATATCTCGTGATGTCTCATGATGTTTCCTATTGTCTCAGTATCTTATGGTGTCTCATACAGGCCCCCATTGCATCCATAATACCTCGTAGTGTCTCATGCTGTCTCATAATGTCTCATAATGTCTCCTATTGTCTCATAGTGTCTCATGCTGTTTCATACTGTCCCATAATGTCTCGTAGTGTCTCATAATGTCTCATAATGTCTCCTATTGTCTCATAGTGTCTCATGCTGTTTCATACTGTCCCATAATGTCTCGTAGTGTCTCATAGTGTCTCACGATTTCTCATAGTGTCTCATGATTTCTCATAGTGTCTCATGATGTCTCCTATAGTCTCATAGTCTCCTGCTGTCTCATAAAGTTCCATTGCATCCATAATGTCTCATAGTCTCTCATGCTGTCTCATAATGTCTCACATCATGTCTCCTATTTACTCATAGTATCTCATGCTGTCTAATAATGTCCCATAATGTCTCATGGTGTCTCATAACGTCTCATTGTCTCGTAGTGTCTCATACTGTCTGAATGTCTCATGTGGTCTCCTATTGTCACAGTTTCTCCTGCTGTCTCATACAGTCCCATTGCATCTATAATGTCTCGTAGTGTCTCATGCTGTCTCATAATGTCTCATGATGTCTCCTATTGTCTCAGTATCTTATGCTGTCTCATACAGTCGCATTGCATCCATAATGTCTCCTAGAGTCTCATGCTGTCTCATGACGTCTTATGATGTCTCTCATTGTCCCATAGTGTCTCATGCTATCTCATAATGTCTGATGATGTCTCCTATTGTCTCATAGTGTCTCATGCTGTCCCATACAGTCCCATTTCATCCATAACGTCTCATGATGTCTCTCATTGGCTCATAGTGAGTGTGTCATGCTGTCTCATAATGTCTCATGATGTCCCCCTTTTGTCTCACAGTGTCTCATGATGTCTCCTTTTGTCTCACAGTGTCTCATGCTGTCTCAATGTCTCATGCCGTCTCACACTGTCTCATGATGTCTTATAGTGTCTCATAATGTCTCATGATGTCTCCTATTGTCTCATGGTGTCTCATGCTGTCTCATGCAGTCCCATTGCATCCATAATGTCTCATAATGTCTAACGATGTCTCCTATTGTCTCAGTATCTCATGCTGTGTCATACAGTCCCATTGCATCTATAATGTCTCATAACGTCTCATGCTGTCTCATAATGTCTCATGATGTCTCATAGTGTCTCATAATGTCTCATGATGTCTTCTATTGTCTCAGTATCTTATGCTGTGTCATACAGTCGCATTGCATCGATAATATCTCCTAGAGTCTCATGCTGTCTCATGACGTCTCATGATGTCTCTCATTGTTTCATAGTGTCACATGCTGTCTCATAATGTCTGATGATGTTTCATGTTTTCTCATAATGTCTAATGCTGTCTCATGACATCTCATGATGTCTCTCATTGTTTCATAGTGTCTCATGCTGTCTCATAATGTCTGATGATGTCTCCTATTGTCTCATAGTGTCTCATAATGTCTCGTGCTATCTCATGCTGTCTCATACATGCAGTTCCATTGCATCTCATAATGTCTCATGGTGTCTCATGCTGTCTCATACAGTCCCATTGAATCTCATAATGTCTCGTAGTGTCTTATGCTGTCTCATAATGTCTCTTGATATCTCCTTTTGTCTCACAGTGTCTCATGCTGTCTCAATGTTTCATGATGTCTCATACTGTCTCAGGAAGTCTCCTATTGTCTCATAGTGTCTCATGCTGTATCATACAGTCCCATCGCATCCATAATGTCTCATAATGTCTCATGCTGTCTCTTATTGGCTGATAATGTCTCATGCCGTTGTAGTGTCTTTATGTTTCAGCGATGTTTTGGTGAGTCAGCTGTTATTAATTTTTATATATCACTTTTGGGTTCTGTCCTTAGTCATCTTTGTGTTTGCTCATGTGTTGCTCATGTGTTACCCCCTGTAGCTTAGCCTGTCTGTGCATGTCTAGTTACATCATACCTTTTTGTATATAAGTCAGTGTTTCATTTTTAGTTGTAGTTGCGCTGGTTCGTGTCTTGAATAAAATACTCTTTAAAATACTATTAGTAGTACAGTTACTACAATTGGCGACGAGGGTCAAACTTCTGGCCATGGCGACACACGGAACCATCGGCGAGTATAATCACAGCAATGAGGATTGGGTATCGTACTGTGAACGATTGGAGCACTACTTTGCAGCAAACGATGTGAACGACGCTGACAAACAACGAGCCATCCTCTTGAGTGTCTGTGGGGCGACCACCTACCAGTTGATTCGTAATCTGGTCGCACCGGCCGAGCCTGTGGACAAGTCGTTTCGCGAGTTGGTGACTCTAGTGAAGGAGCACCATACGCCCCCACCGTCCGTGACCGTACAGCGGTTCAATTTCAACAGCCGCTCGCAGAAAGACGGCGAAACAGTCGCACAGTTTGTGGCCGAGTTGCGAAGGCTGTCGGAGCACTGTGCATTCAAGACACGTTGGACGACATGCTACGCGATCGCCTAGTGTGCGGCATCAAAGATTCGCGGGTGCAGCGACGCCTACTGTCAGAGACAGACCTCACTTTTAAGAAAGCGTTTGAACTTGCTCAAGCCTCGGAGGTGGCTGAGAAGAACGCTCGAGATCTCCATAAACCGACCGGAGCAGTACACGCTATTCGCACGCAGCAACCGCCCAAGAAAAATTCACCGTGCTATCGTTGCGGTGGTAAGCACTCACCACACGAGTGTCGGTTCAAAGATGCCGAATGTAGAAGTTGTGGCAAGAAGGGACACTTGGCTAGAGCGTGTCGCAGCAAACCCAAGCCGCAACAACCGAGCGGAAGCAACTCCCAGAGGGGTCGTCGACGTACCCAGACGACGCATCACCTGGGTGACACGGTGGACGAGAACGCCGAGGACACGTATTCGATGTTCAAGGTTACGACAGGAAAAACAAGAGCAACCCCGCTGATGGTGACTGTGAAAGTCAATAACAAAGACCTGCAGATGGAGGTTGACACCGGCGCCTCTGCCTCTGTCATTAGTGAGGAGAGTTACGGTAGACTATGGAAGCGCGAGGATGCCACCACTGCGTCCGACTGCAGTGATACTCCGCACATATACAGGAGAGAAGCTGGCTCTACTAGGGTCCATCACTGTCGACGTACAGTATCAGGAATAGAGAAGAACACTGAGTCTGTTAGGCCATACCAAATTGATTTTATGTTTCACGGATTGCTTAGGTCAGAAACATGACCCGGTAGGCAGGCAAAAAAATAAAAATAAAAATGACCGAACTTCTCATGAATTTAATTAGATACCACTCAGTCACACAAAACTGCTCGCCATCCTCCATTCTTGCCACGTGGTGAGTACTTAGCCTTGTTCCCAGGCCTTCGCACCTTCGTCGCTTGCTGCACGATAATTTGTAGTGCTATCGACGAATGCGCGATGGCCTGGGAACGAGGCTAGAGAGTACTGGATTACGTGTGCATATTAATTGCATTTTTACTTTTTTTTTTCAATTTTCCAAAAAAAGACCCGGCCGGATCCGTGAAACATAAGATCAATTTGGTATGGCCTTAGTTGTGTCAGGTTCGTGACCGACGCTACTGGGTAGAGACTGGCTACTACAAATCCAGTTGAACTGGACAAACCTCAAGCACTTGGGGTCAGCACCTACGATGGAGGTGCAAGACGTATTGAGCCGTCACACAGAGGTGTTCAAGGATGAACTTGGACTTGTGAAAGGAATGACTGCTGAGATACACGTGGATCCTCAAGCACCTCCCCGATTTTTCAAAGCTCGGAGTGTGCCGAGGGAAGGTGGAGCAGGAACTCGAACGACTCGAACGAGATGGCATCATCCAGCCCGTACAGTTTTCAAACTGGGCAGCGCCGATTGTGCCGGTTGTGAAGCGAGACGGAGCTGTGAGAATCTGCGGCGATTACAAAGTCACGATCAACAGAGCCACAGAGATGGACACGTACCCTCTCCCACGAATCGAAGATTTGTTCGCATCGCTCGCCCGAGGCAAGATCTTCAGCAAATTGGACCTGGCGCACGCATACCAACAAATTGCATTGTCCGAAGAATCCAAACAGTACGTGGTCATTAACACACACAAGGGGCTCTATGTCTATAATAGACTGCCGTTAGGGGTAACCTGATTGATTAATGTGAACATTTTATCGAGTGGGGAGGAATGTAGTGTCTATGTTTCAGCGATGTTTTGGTGAGTCAGCTGTTATTTATATATCACTTTTGGGTTCTGTCCTTAGTCATCTTTGTGTTTGCTCATGTGTTACCCCCTGTAGCTTAGCCTGTCTGTGCATGTCTAGTTACATCATACCTTTTTGTATATAAGTCAGTGTTTTCATTTTTAGTTGTAGTTGCGCTGGTTCGTGTCTTGAATAAAATACTCTTTAAAATACTATTAGTAGTACAGTTACTACAGCCGTCTCATAATGTCTCATGATGTCTTATAGTATCTCATAATGTCTCATGATGTCTCATGCTTATGATGTCTCATGGAGTCTCATGGTGCCTTATGATGTCTCATGGAGTCTCATGGAGTCTCATGGTGTCTGATGGTGTATCATGGTTTCTTATGATGTCTCATGGTTTCTTATGATGTCTCATTGAGACTTAATATGTCTCATGGTGTCTGATTGTGTCTTATGATGTGTTTCATTGTGATGTCTCATGGAGTCTTAATATATCTCATGGTGTCATGTGATGTAGTGTCATGGTGTCTTATGATGATGTCGCACGGTGTCTTCTGATGTTGTCTAATACTGTCTTATTATGTCTCGTGGAGTCTCATGGTGTCTCATGGTGTCTCATGGTGCCTTATTATGTCTCATGGACTCTCATGCTGTCTCATGGTGTCTTATGATGTCAATGGAAACTTAATATGTCTCATGCTGTCTCATACAGTCCCATTGCATCTATAATGTCTCGTAGTACCCCATGCTGTCTCATGATGTTTCATAATATCTCATAGTGAGGTATCATAATATCTCATGATGTCTCATAGTGTCTCATAATATCTCATGATGTCTCCTATTGTCTCACAGTGTCTCATACTGTCTCATACAGTCCCATTGAATCTCATAATGTCTCGTAGTGTCTTATGCCGTCTCATAATGTCTCATGATGTACGTCTCATAGTGGCTCATAATGTCTCATGATGTCTCATGATATCTCATGATGTCTCGTGATGTTTCCTATTGTCTCAGTATCTTATGCTGTCTCATACAGGCCCCCATTGCATCCATAATATCTGGTAGTGTCTCATACTGTCTCATAATGTATCCTATTGTCTCGTAGTGTCTCATGCTGCTTCATACTTTCCCATTCTATTCATAATGTCTCGTAGTGTCTCATACTGCCTCAAGATGTCTCCTATTGTGTCAGTGTCTCATGCTGTCTCATAATATCTCATGATGTTTCCTATTGTCTCATAGTGTCTCATGCTGGCTCATGCAGTCCCATTGCATCCATAATGTCTTGTGGAGTCTCATGCTGTCTCATCATGTCTCATGATGTGTCTTAGTGTTTCATGCTGTCTCATATTGTCTCATGATGTCTCCTATTGTCTCAGTGTCTCATGCTGTCTCATACAGTCCCATTGCATCTATAATGTCTCGTATTACCGCATGCTGTCTCATGATGTCTCATGATATCTCATAGTGTCTCATAATATCTCATGATGTCTCATAGTGTCTCATAATATCTCATGATGTCTCCTATTGTCTCACAGTGTCTCATACTGTCTCATACAGTCCCATTGAATCTCATAACGTCTCCTAGTGTCTCAAGCTGTCTCATAATGTCTCATGATGTCTCATAATGTCTCATGATGTCTCATGGTGTCTCATAATGTCTGATGATGTCTCATAATGTGTCATGATGTCTCATGGTGTCTCATGATGTCTCATGATGTCTGATGATGTCTACTATTTTCTCAGCATCTTATGCTGTCTCATACAGGCTCATTGCGCCCATGATATCTCGTAGTGTCTCGTGCTGTCTCATAATGTTTCATAATGTCTCCTACAGTCTCATAGTGTCTCATCTGTCTCATGCTGTCCCATTGCATCAATAATGTCTCATGCTGTCTCATGATTTCTCATAGTGTCTCATGATGTCTCCTATTGTCTCATAGTCTCCTGCTGTCTCATAAAGTTCCATTTCATCCATAATGTCTCATAGTGTTTCATGCTGTCTCATAATGTCTCATCATGTCTCCTATTTTTTCATAGTGTCTCATGCTGTCTAGTAATATCTCATGGTGTCTCATAATATCTCATGTGGTCTCCTATTGTCTCAGATTCTCATGCTGTCTCATGCTGTCCCATAATATCTCATGATGTATAATCATCTCACAGTGTCTCATACTGTCTCAATGTCTCATAATGTCTCACGTGGTCTCTTATTGTCGCAGTTTCTCATGCTGTCTCATACAGTCCCATTGCATCCATAATGTCTCGTAGTGTGTCATGCTGTCTCATGGTGTCCCGTAATATCTCATGGTGTCTCATATTTCCTCATAGTGTCACATACTGCCTCAAGATGTCTCCTATTGTGTCAGTGACTCATGCCATCTCACAATATCTCATGATGTCTCCTATTGTCTCATAGTGTCTCATGCTGGCTCATGCAGTCCCATTGCATCCATAATGTCTTCTAGAATCTCATGCTGTTTCATCATGTCTCATGATGTCTCTTATTGGCTAATAGTGTTTCATGCTGTCTCATAATGTCTCATGATGTCTCCTATTGTCTCAGTGTCTCATGCTGTCTCATACAGTCCCATTGCATCTATAATGTCTCGTTGTGTCTCATAATGTCTCCTATTTACTCATAGTGTCTCATGCTGTCTAATAATGTCTCATGATGTCTCATGGTGTCTCATAATGTCTCATTGTCTATTATTGTCTCATACTGTCTCAATGTCTCATAATATCTCTTGTGGTCTCCTATTGTGTCAGTGTCTTGTGCTGTCTCATAATATCTCATGATGTCTCCTATTGTCTCATAGTGTCTAATGCTGGCTCATGCAGTCCCATTGCATCCATAATGTCTTGTGGAGTCTCATGCTTCTCATCATGGCTCATGATGTCTCTTATTGGTTAATAGTGTTTCATGCTGTCTCATATTGTCTCATGATGTCTCCTATTGTCTCAGAGTCTCATGCTGTCTCATACAGTCCCATTGCATCCATAATGTCTCGTAGTGTGTCATGCTGTCTCATAATGTCTCATACTGCCTAAAGATGTCTCCTGTTGTGTCAGTATCTCATGCTGTCTCGTAATATCTCATGATGTTTCCTATTATCTCATAGTATCTCATGCTGGCTCATGCAGTCCCATTGCATCCATAATGTCTTGTGGAGTCTCATGCTGTCTCGTCATGTCTCATGATGTGTCTTAGTGTTTCATGCTGTCTCATATTGTCTCATGATGTCTCATGATGTGTCTCAGTGTTTCATGCTGTCTCATACAGTCCCATTGCATCTATAATGTCTCGTAGTACCGCATGCTGTCTCATGATGTCTCATGATATCTCATAGTGCCTCATAATATCTCATGATGTCTCATAGTGTCTCATAATATCTCATGATGTCTCCTATTGTCTCACAGTGTCTCATACTGTCTCATACAGTCCCATTGAATCTCATAATGTCTCGTAGTGTCTCAAGCTGTCTCATAATGTCTCATGATGTCACATAATGTCTCATGATGTCTAATGGTGTCTCATAATGTCTCATGATGTCTCATCATATCTCATGATGTCTCATGGTGTCTCATGATGTCTGATGATCTCTTATCATATCTCATGATGTCTCATGGTGTCTCATGATGTCTGATGATGTCTCATATTTTCTCAGTATCTTATGCTGTCTCATACAGGCTCATTGCGCCCATAATATATCGTAGTGTCTCGTGCTGTCTTCTAATGTTTCATGATATCTCCTATTGTCTCATAGTGTCTCATAATGTCTCATGCTATTTCATGCTGTCTCATACAGTTCCATTCCATCTCATAATGTCTCATGGTGTCTCATCCTGTCTCATACAGTCCCATTGAATCTCATAATGTCTCGTTGTGTCTTGTGCTGTCTCATAATATCTCATGATGTCTCCTTTTGTCTCACAGTGTCTCATGCTGTCTCAATGTCTCATGATGTCTCATAGTGTCTCATACTGTCTCAGGAAGTCTCCTATTGTCTCAGTATCTCATGCTGTCTAATACAGTCCCATTGCATCCATAATGTCTCATGATGTCTCTCATTGGCTGATAATGTCTCATGCCGTCTCAAACTGTCTCATGATACCTTATAGTGTCTCATAATGTCTCATGATGTCTCCTGTCTCATGGTGTCTCATGCTGTCTCATACAGTTCCATTACATCTATAATGTCTCGTAGTGTCTCATGCTGTCTTATAATGTCTCATGACGTCTCATGATGTCCCATAATGTCTAATGATGTCTTCTATTGTCTCAGTATCTCATGCTGTCTCATACAGTCCCATTGCATCCATAATGTATCATGATGTCTCATAGTGTCTCATAAAATCTCATGCTGTCTCATGATGTCTCATAATATCTCATGATGACTCCTATTGTCTCACAGTGTCTCATACAGTCCCATTGAATCTCATAATGTCTCGTAGTGTCTTATGCCGTCTCATACTCTCTCATGAATGTCTCATAATGTCTCATGATGTCTCATGGTGTCTCATGATGTCTCATGATGTGTCCTATTGTCTGAGTATCCTATGCTGTCTCATACAGGCCCTTTCGTCAATAATATCATGTAGTGTCTCATGCTGTCTCATATTGTCTCATGATGTATCCTATTGTCTCAGTATCTTATGCTGTGTCATACAGTCGCATTGCATCCATAAAGTCTCCTAGAGTCTCATGGTGTCTCATAACGTCTCATGATGTCTCATAATGTCTCATGATGTCTCCTATTGTCTCAGTGTCTCATGCTGTCTCATACAGTCCCATTACATCTATAATGTCTCGTAGTGTCTCATGCTGTCTTGTAATATCTCATGACGTCTCATGATGTCTCATAATGTCTCATGATGTCTCCTATTGTCTCAGTATCTCATGCTGTTTCATACAGTCGCATTGCATCCATAATGTCTCCTAGAGTCTCATGGTGTCTCATGACGTCTCATGCTGTCTCATAATGTTTGATGAAGTCTCCTATTGTCTCATAGTTTCTCATAATGTCTCATGCTATCTCATGCTGTCTCATACAGTTCCATTGCATCTCATAATGTCTCATGCTGTCTCATACAGTCCCATTGAATCTCATAATGTCTCGTAGTGTCTTATGCTGTCTCATAATGTCTCTTGATGTCTCCTTTTGTCTCACAGTGTCTCATGGTGTCTCAATGTCTGATGATGTCTCATTGTGTCTCATACTGTCTCAGGAAGTCTCCTATTGTCTCATAGTGTGTCATGCTGTATGATACAGTCTCATTGCATCCATAATATCTCATGATGTCTCTCATTGGCTCATAATGTCTCACGCCGGCTCATAATGTCCCATGATGTCTTATAGTGTCTCATAATGTCTCATGATGTCTTATAGTGTTTCATAATGTTTCATGATGTCTCCTATTGTCTCATAGTGTCTCATACAGTCCCATTGCATCCATAATGTCTCATAATGTCTAATGATGTCTCCTATTGTCTCAGTATCTCATGCTGTCTAATACAGTCCCATTGCATCCATAATGTCTCGTAGTACCTCATGCTGTCTCATGATGTCTCATGATGTCTCATAATATCTCATGATGTCTCCTATTGTCTCACAGTGTCTCATACAGTCCCATTGAATCTCATAATGTCTCGTAGTGTCTTATGCCGTCTCATAATGTCTCATGAATGTCTCATAATGTCTCATGATGTCTCATGGTGTGTCATGATGTCTCATTATGTCTCCTATGTCTCAGTATCTTATGCTGTCTCATATAGGCCCATTCGTCCATAATATCACGTAGTGTCTGATGCTGTCTCATATTGTCTCATGATGTCTCCTATTGTCTCAGTATCTTATGCTGTGTCATACAGTCGCATTGCATCCATAAAGTCTCCTAGAGTCTCTTGGTGTCTCATAACGTCTCATGATGTCTCATAATGTCTCATGATGTCTCCTATTGTCTCAGTGTCTCATGCTGTCTCATACAGTCCCATTACATCTATAATGTCTCGTAGTGTCTCATGCTGTCTTGTAATATCTCATGACGTCTCATGATGTCTCATAATGTCTCATGATGTCTCCTATTGTCTCAGTATCTCATGCTGTTTCATACAGTCGCATTGCATCCATAATGTCTCCTAGAGTCTCATGGTGTCTCATGACGTCTCATGCTGTCTCATAATGTTTGATGAAGTCTCCTATTTTCTCATAGTTTCTCATAATGTCTCATGCTATCTCATGCTGTCTCATACAGTTCCATTGCATCTCATAATGTCTCATGCTGTCTCATACAGTCCCATTGAATCTCATAATGTCTCGTAGTGTCTTATGCTGTCTCATAATGTCTCTTGATGTCTCCTTTTGTCTCACAGTGTCTCATGGTGTCTCAATGTCTGATGATGTCTCATTGTGTCTCATACTGTCTCAGGAAGTCTCCTATTGTCTCATAGTGTGTCATGCTGTATGATACAGTCTCATTGCATCCATAATATCTCATGATGTCTCTCATTGGCTCATAATGTCTCACGCCGGCTCATAATGTCCCATGATGTCTTATAGTGTCTCATAATGTCTCATGATGTCTTATAGTGTCTCATAATGTTTCATGATGTCTCCTATTGTCTCATAGTGTCTCATACAGTCCCATTGCATCCATAATGTCTCATAATGTCTAATGATGTCTCCTATTGTCTCAGTATCTCATGCTGTCTAATACAGTCCCATTGCATCCATAATGTCTCGTAGTACCTCATGCTGTCTCATGATGTCTCATGATGTCTCATAATATCTCATGATGTCTCCTATTGTCTCACAGTGTCTCATACAGTCCCATTGAATCTCATAATGTCTCGTAGTGTCTTATGCCGTCTCATAATGTCTCATGAATGTCTAATAATGTCTCATGATGTCTCATGGTGTGTCATGATGTCTCATTATGTCTCCTATGTCTCAGTATCTTATGCTGTCTCATATAGGCCCATTCGTCCATAATATCACGTAGTGTCTCATGCTGTCTCATATTGTCTCATGATGTCTCCTATTGTCTCAGTATCTTATGCTGTGTCATACAGTCGCATTGCATCCATAATGTCTCCTAGAGTCTCATGGTGTCTCATGCTGTCTAATAATGTCTGAGGATGTCTCCTATTGCCTCATAGTTTCTAATAATGTCTCATGCTATCTCATGCTGTCTCATACGGTTCCATTGCATCCATAATGTCTCATAATGTCTAATGATGTCTCCTATTGTCTCAGTATCTCATGCTGTCTAATACAGTCCCATTGCATCCATAATGTCTCGTAGTACCTCATGCTGTCTCATGATGTCTCATAATATCTCATGATGTCTCCTATTGTCTCACAGTGTCTCGTACAGTCCCATTGAATCTCATAATGTCTCGTAGTGTCTTATGCCGTCTCATAATGTCTCATGAATGTCTCATAATGTCTCATGATGTCTCATGGTGTCTTATGATGTCTCATGATGTCTCCTATTGTCTCAGTATCCTATGCTGTCTCATATAGGCCCATTCGTCCATAATATCACGTAGTGTCTGATGCTGTCTCATATTGTCTCATGATGTCTCCTATTGTCTCAGTATCTCATGCTGTTTCATACAGTCGCATTGCATCCATAATGTCTCCTAGAGTCTCATGGTGTCTCATGACGTCTCATGCTGTCTCATAATGTTTGATGAAGTCTCCTATTGTCTCATAGTTTCTCATAATGTCTCATGCTATCTCATGCTGTCTCATACAGTTCCATTGCATCTCATAATGTCTCATGCTGTCTCATACAGTCCCATTGAATCTCATAATGTCTTGTAGTGTCTTATGCTGTCCCATAATGTCTCTTGATGTCTCCTTTTGTCTCACAGTGTCTCATGGTGTCTCAATGTCTGATGATGTCTCATTGTGTCTCATACTGTCTCAGGAAGTCTCCTATTGTCTCATAGTGTGTCATGCTGTATGATACAGTCTCATTGCATCCATAATATCTCATGATGTCTCTCATTGGCTCATAATGTCTCACGCCGGCTCATAATGTCCCATGATGTCTTATAGTGTCTCATAATGTCTCATGATGTCTTATAGTGTCTCATAATGTCTCATGATGTCTCCTATTGTCTCATAGTGTCTCATACAGTCCCATTGCATCCATAATGTCTCATAATGTCTAATGATGTCTCCTATTGTCTCAGTATCTCATGCTGTCTAATACAGTCCCATTGCATCCATAATGTCTCGTAGTACCTCATGCTGTCTCATGATGTCTCATGATGTCTCATAATATCTCATGATGTCTCCTATTGTCTCACAGTGTCTCATACAGTCCCATTGAATCTCATAATGTTTCGTAGTGTCTTATGCCGTCTCATAATGTCTCATGAATGTCTCATAATGTCTCATGATGTCTCATGGTGTCTCATGATGTCTCATTATGTCTCCTATGTCTCAGTATCTTATGCTGTCTCATATAGGCCCATTCGTCCATAATATCACGTAGTGTCTCATGCTGTCTCATATTGTCTCATGATGTCTCCTATTGTCTCAGTATCTTATGCTGTGTCATACAGTCGCATTGCATCCATAAAGTCTCCTAGAGTCTCATGGTGTCTCATAACGTCTCATGATGTCTCATAATGTCTCATGATGTCTCCTATTGTCTCAGTACCTTATTATTATTATTATTATTATTATTGTATAGACAACACACCAATATTAGGAGTAGTAAAAAATACATAAATAACATTATTTAGCTACTAGTCACAGGAAATGGTACGGATAATCTGTTCAGAATCAGAGTTGGAGTCAGCAACTGATTGACGTAATGATCTAATCACTGTAGCACAAATGATATCTTCAGCGTAATAATGCTTGATGTGACGGCTGCCAAACATGGTATTATACCCATGGAAAGAGAAACAGTAGAGAGAGGAATCACGAAAGGCAGTATGAACAACTAGAGAAGGGCACTGGGTGGCAGCAAAAAGGAGAGATTTAGAACGGCGATAGATGACATTGAAGAGGCTGTGAAGATTAGCAACTAAATGAACAATACGAGAATGACTACAAGGGGAGAGACTCCAAATTCTGCGAAGAATCTTATTAAAGGCAACTTCAATATTTTGTAGAGCAGGGGATGAGAGTGACCATAGACAAGAGCCATAAAGAGAAAGGCAGTAGTACTGAAATAAACGAGTAAAAATATACGGACCAACCCTTGGAAAGGTTGCAAATAGACAATTAGCCTTCCTGACCATGTCACGCAATTTGAAGTTAATATCTTGGACATCACTGAGATTGTGATGAAGAAGATGACCAAGATGTGAGACAGTGTCAAGAAAAGGAAGTTGCTGACCACAAAAATAGAAGCAAGCAGAACAAGAGGAAGAGGGGAAAGAGGAGAAACGTATCAACTGTGTCTTAGACAGATTAAACTTAAGGCCGCGAATGGTAGCAAATTTCTCACAACAGTTCAGCATGATCCTTAGGGCTGATGGAGAGGGTGCCAGAAGAACCAAATCATCTGCATAGATACAGCACCAGCAAAAAGAGAGTCCCAGTGACACCCAACACCAAGCTTGCATAGGTCACCTAAGAGGTCATCAATGTAAATGGTAAAAAGAATCGGAGAAAGTACACCACCTTGTCTGACACCATTTGAGACAGGAAAACTATCAGAGAAAGAGTTCCCCCACCTTACACACATGCGCTGCTCCTTGTACCATGATAAAAAGAAGCGAATAAGATAAGCGGGGAGCTTCCTGTCAAATAATCTTTCAAAGAGTATCTTGTGATTCACAAGATCAAATGCTTTAGAGGCATCAAGGAAGCAGGCAAAGACAGCAGAATTTTCGTGCAAGTAACAAGATACAATATTCTTGTGCCAGTGCAAAGAGAAGTTGACATTTTCTGCTTAAAGCCAAACTGAAGACCCGAGGTTAGAAAATGATCGGGATAAGAAAGAAGAATGCACCACTCAAGAGCTTTGCTCAGAGTTGGAGCAAGGACAATGGGACGATAGTTGTCAGATGAACTGGGATCTTTATTACCTTTAGGTATGGGTACAATGGTACAGTCCCTAATTGGCTTAGGCATATAACCATGTCTAAGAATGGCAGTGAACAAAGAAGCTAGTGATGAGCAGATGGCTGGTAGAGCATGGATAAGGTGGTCTGACATAAGTGTAGAACCATCAGATTTGCCACGTTTAAGATGGGAAAAGGCATCAACTACGCACTCTTCCGAGATATAAACAGCTTTGAGGTCGTCAGCAGAAAGAGAGGATAGAAGAGAGGGGTGAAGTGAATCACACCCAGTGGATGGCTGAGAATTCAAGAGTCTTTCAAGCTTGGAGGAAAACAGCTGAGAAATGTGATTAGAACCAGAGACACCGTCAAAAGAAGAGGCAGGAGTAGGCTTATTTGACTTATTAACACGGTGAACTTGGTGCCAAAAGCTTTTGGAGTTGGAGGAGGCAAGAGCAGCAGCCATTTTCTCACGCCTAATGAACTCTTCACGGCGCCTCAGGCGTCTCACTTCATACTTATATCGCGATCTGGAGGACTTTTTGATCTGATGAAGAACACCAGAGGAAGGAGATCCAGCCTGCTTCCAAACAGCATGCCAAAAGTTAGCCTTCTCCTTGTACAAACGGGCAGCAGTATTCCAACCTGGAACAGAGGAAGAGTGACGCACTGTGGGCATGGTTGACACTGCACAATGATGAAGGCACAATGATAGTTGTTCACAAAACCAATCGAGAACAGGAGTGTGTACTGTACACTGAGGATCACAACAGTCCCAAATAGAATTAGGAAGTGACGGAAGATAATAAGAAACTAAATCACAATAGGACCTAATGAGGTCAGAATCAGCTGCATGCCAGGCAATACGTGTTTTTGTGGATTGAGTAGGAACAGAGGAGGGAGGGGTTACAGAGAGATCAACTTGAAGAGAGCAGGCTAGAGGCGAATGATCAGAAAGATTGGAACCAAAGTCCACACAACGGAAGAGAGAAAGATCATGAGCAAGAGAGATATCACAAATAAAGTGGTCAGGCCAGGAGGAGGCACTGCCATCATCTCTCATGTAGGTGAAACAAATGGAGGAGTGGTATGGGAGATCAGCAGATACCAAATTAAGATCAGTCATAAAGTTACGGAGATGTTGTAAGGTCATGCTAGTGCGACAAAAATCAACGTTAACAATAAGAATGTGATCAGAAGTATGACAATTAATAAAACCCTCAAGCTCACCCAGGGTAATTAGATATTCATTATGAGATGCAGAGGAACCATCATTGTGGGGGAGGTAAACACAGATCAGGAGGGTTGTGGTGCCACACTGATCACGCAACAAAACTGAACAAAACCGTTTGGAGACGGAGTCAAGACAAGATACAAAAGGGAGAAGAGATCTTCTGAAGAGGATGGCACAGCCACCAAAAGGCCGGCCGAGAAGGAGGTCAGAGCTATCCAATCCACTCACCCCAGATGAAAGGAAGTCATTGTTAACATTGAGAAGACTGAGCTGCTCATGAAGAAGCCAATGTTCCTGAATCAGACAAACATCACAAGATTGAAGTAAATCACAAACAGCGTGTTGACCAGAGTTCCAGCCTCTACAGTTGTTTATGCTGTGTCATACCGTCGCATTGCATCCATAATGTCTCCTAGAGTCTCATGCTGTCTTATAATGTCTCGTGATGTCTCATGATGTCTCATAATGTCTCATGATGTCTCCTATTGTCTCAGTATCTTATGCTGTATCATACAGTCGCATTGCATCCATAATGTCTCCTAAAGTTTCATAGTGTCTCATGACGTCTCATGCTGTCAAGTAATGTCTGATGATGTCACCTATTGTCTCATAGTTTCTCATAATGTCTCATGCTATCTCATGCTGTCTCATACAGTTCCATTGCATCTCATAATGTCTCATGCTGTCTCATACAGTCCCACTGAATATCATAATGTCTCGTAGTGTCTATGCTGTCTCATAATGTCTCTTGATGTCTCCTTTTGTCTCACAGTGTCTCATGCTGTCTCAATGACTCACGATGTCTCATAGTGTCTCATACTGTTTTAGGAAGTCTCCTATTGTCTCATAGTGTGTCATGCTGTATGATACAGTCCCATTGCATCCATAATATCTCATGATGTCTCTCATTGGCTGATAATGTCTCATGCCATACAGTCCCATTGCATCCATTATGTCTCAGTATCTCATGCTGTCTAATACAGTCCCATTGCATCCATAATGTCTCGTAGTACCTCATGCTGTCTCATGATGTCTCATAATAACTCATGATGTCTCCTATTGTCTCACAGTGTCTCATACAGTCCCATTGAATCTCATAATGTCTCGTAGTGTCTTATGCCGTCTCATAATGTCTCATGAATGTCTCATAATGTCTCATGATGTCTCATGGTGTCTCATGATGTCTCATGATGTCTCATGATGTCTCCTATTGTCTCAGTATCCTATGCTGTCTGATACAGGCCCATTCGTCCATAATATCACGTAGCGTCTCATGCTGTCTCATATTGTCTCATGATGTCTCCTATTGTCTCAGTATCTTATGCTGTGTCATACAGTCGCATTGCATCCATAATGTCTCCTAGAGTCTCATGCTGTCTCATGACGTCTCATGATGTCTCTCATTGTTTGATAGTGTCTCATGCTGTCTCATAATGTCTCATGATGTCTCCTATTGTCTCAGTATCTTATGCTGTGTCATACAGTCGCATTGCATCCATAATGTCTCCTATTGCCTCATAGTTTCTCATAATGTCTCATGCTATCTCATGCTGTCTCATACAGTTCCATTGCATCTCATAATGTCTCATGCTGTCTCATACAGTCTCATTGAATCTCATAATGTCTCGTAGTGTCTTATGCTGTCTCATAATGGTTCTTGATGTCTCCTTTTGTCTCACAGTGTCTCATGCTGTCTCAATGTCTCATGATGTCTCATAGTGTCTCATACTGTCTCAGGAAGTTTCCTATTCTCTCATAGTGTGTCATGCTGTATGATACAGTCCCATTGCATCCATAATATCTCATGATATCTCTCATTGACTGATAATGTCTCACGCCAGCTCATAATGTCCCATGATGTCTAATAGTGTCTCATAATGTCTCATGATGTCTTATAGTGTCTCATAATGTCTCATGATGTCTCCTATTGTCTCATAGTGTCTCATACAGTCCCATTGCATCCATAATGTCTCATAATGTCTAATGATGTTTCCTATTGTCTTAGTATCTCATGCTGTCTAATACAGTCCCATTGCATCCATAATATCTCATGATGTCTCTCATTGGCTGATAATGTCTCATGCCATACAGTCCCATTGCATCCATAATGTCTCAGTATCTCATGCTGTCTAATACAGTCCCATTGCATCCATAATGTCTCAGTATCTCATGCTGTCTAATACAGTCCCATTGCATCCATAATATCTCAGTATCTCATGCTGTCTAATACAGTCCCATTGCATCCATAATATCTCGTAGTACCTCATGCTGTCTCATATTGTCTCATGATGTCTCCTATTGTCTCAGTATCTTATGCTGTGTCATACAGTCGCATTGCATCCATAATGTCTCCTAGAGTCTCATGCTGTCTCATGACGTCTCATGATATCTCTCATTGTTTGATAGTGTCTCATGCTGTCTCATACAGTCCCATTGCATCTATCATGTCTCGTAGTGTCTCATGCTGTCTTATAATGTCTCATGACGTCTCATGATGTCTCATAATGTCTCAAGATGCCTCCTATTGTCTCAGTATCTTATGCTGTGTCATACAGTCGCATTGCATCTATAATGTCTCCTAGAGTCTCATGGTGTCTCATGCTATCTCATGCTGTCTCATAAAGTTCCATTGCATCTCATAATGTCTCATGCTGTCTCATACAGTCCCACTGAATCTCATAATGTCTCGTAGTGTCTTATGCTGTCTAATAATATCTCTTGATGTCTCCTTTTGTCTCACAGTGTCTCATGCTGTCTCAATGTCTCATGATGTCTCATAGTGTCTCATACTGTCTCAGGTAGTCTCCTATTGTCTCATAGTGTGTCATGCTGTATGATACAGTCCAATTGCATACATAATATCTCATGATGTCTCTCATTGGCTGATAATGTCTCATGCCATACAGTCCCATTGCATCCATTATGTCTCAGTATCTCATGCTGTCTAATACAGTCCCATTGCATCCATAATGTCTCGTAGTACCTCATGCTGTCTCATGATGTCTCATAATAACTCATGATGTCTCCTATTGTCTCACAGTGTCTCATACAGTCCCATTGAATCTCATAATGTCTCGTAGTGTGTTATGCCGTCTCATAATGTCTCATGAATGTCTCATAATGTCTCATGATGTCTCATGGTGTCTCATGATGTCTCATGATGTCTCCTATTGTCTCAGTATCCTATGCTGTCTGATACAGGCCCATTCGTCCATAATATCACGTAGCGTCTCATGCTGTCTCATATTGTCTCATGATGTCTCCTATTGTCTCAGTATCTTATGCTGTGTCACACAGTCGCATTGCATCCATAATGTCTCCTAGAGTCTCATGGTGTCTCATAACATCTCATGATGTCTCATAATGTCTCATGATGTCTCCTATTGTCTCAGTATTTTATGCTGTCATACAGTCGCATTGCATCCATAGTGTCTCCTCAAGTCTCATGCTGTTTCATGACGTCTCATGATGTCTCTCATTGTTTGATAGTGTCTCATGCTGTCTCATAATGTCTCATGATGTCTCCTATTGTCTCAGTGTCTCATGCTGTCTCATACAGTCCCATTACATCTATAATGTCTCGTAGTGTCTCATGCTGACTTATAATGTCTCATGACGTCTCATGATGTCACATAATGTCTCATGATGTCTCCTATTGTCTCAGTATCTTATGCTGTATCATACAGTCGCATTGCATCCATAATGTCTCCTAGAGTTTCATAGTGTCTCATGACGTCTCATGCTGTCTCGTAATGTCTGATGATGTCTCCTATTGTCTCATAGTTTCTCATAATGTCTCATGCTATCTCATGCTGTCTCATACAGTTCCATTGCATCTCATAATGTCTCATGCTGTCTCATACAGTCCCACTGAATCTCATAATGTCTCGTAGTGTCTATGCTGTCTCATAATGTCTCTTGGTGTCTCCTTTTGTCTCACAGTGTCTCATGCTGTCTCAATGACTCATGATGTCTCATAGTGTCTCCTACTGTCTCAGGAAGTCTCCTATTGTCTCATAGTGTGTCATGCTGTATGATACAGTCCCATTGCATCCATAATATCTCATGATGTCTCTCATTGGCTGATAATGTCTCATGCCATACAGTCCCATTGCATCCATTATGTCTCAGTATCTCATGCTGTCTAATACAGTCCCATTGCATCCATAATGTCTCGTAGTACCTCATGCTGTCTCATGATGTCTCATAATAACTCATGATGTCTCCTATTGTCTCACAGTGTCTCATACAGTCCCATTGAATCTCATAATGTCTCGTAGTGTCTTATGCCGTCTCATAATGTCTCATGAACGTCTCATAATGTCTCATGATGTCTCATGGTGTCTCATGATGTCTCATGATGTCTCCTATTGTCTCAGTATCCGATGCTGTCTGATAAAGGCCCATTCGTCCATAATATCACGTAGCGTCTCATGCTGTCTCATATTGTCTCATGATGTCTCCTATTGTCTGAGTATCTTATGCTGTGTCATGCAGTCGCATTGCATCCATAATGTCTCCTAGAGTCTCATGCTGTCTCATGACGTCTCATGATGTCTCTCATTGTTTGATAGTGTCTCATGCTGTCTCATAATGTCTCATGATGTCTCCTATTTTCTCAGTATCTTATGCTGTGTCATACAGTCGCATTGCATCCATAATGTCTCCTATTGCCTCATAGTTTCTCATAATGTCTCATGCTATCTCATGCTGTCTCATACAGTTCCATTGCATCTCATAATGTCTCATGCTGTCTCATACAGTCCCATTGAATCTCATAATGTCTCGTAGTGTCTTATGCTGTCTCATAATGTCTCTTGATGTCTCCTTTTGTCTCACTGTGTCTCATGATGTCTCATAGTGTCTCATACTGTCTCAGGAAGTCTCCTATTGTCTCATAGTGTGTCATGCTGTATGATACAGTCCCATTGCATCCATAATATCTCATGATGTCTCTCATTGGCTGATAATGTCTCATGCTGGCTCATAATGTCCCATGATGTCTTATAGCGTCTCATAATGTCTCATGATGTCTCCTATTGTCTCATAGTGTCTCATACAATCCCATTGCATCCATAATGTCTCATAATGTCTAATGATGTCTCCTATTGTTTCAGTATCTCATGCTGTCTAATACAGTCCCATTGCATCCATAATATCTCGCAGTACCTCATGCAGTCTCATGATGTCTCATAATATCTCATGATGTCTCCTATTGTCTCACAGTATCTCATACAGTCCCATTGAATCTCATAATGTCTCGTAGTGTCTTATGCCGTCTCATAATGTCTCATGAATGTCTCATAATGTCTCATGATGTCTCATGGTGTCTTATGATGTCTCATGATGTCTCCTATTGTCTCAGTATCCTATGCTGTCTCATAAAGGCCCATTTGTCCATAATATCACGTAGTGTCTGATGCTGTCTCATATTGTCTCATGATGTCTCCTATTGTCTCAGTATCTTATGCTGTGTCATACAGTCGCATTGCATCCATAATGTCTCCTAGAGTCTCATGGTGTCTCATAACGTCTCATGATGTCTCATAATGTCTCATGATGTCTCCTATTTTCTCAGTACCTTATGCTGTGTCAAACCGTTGCATTGCATCCATAATGTCTCCTAGAGTCTCATGCTGTCTTATAATGTCTCATGACGTCTCATGATGTCTCATAATGTCTCATGATGTCTCCTATTGTCTCAGTATCTTATGCTGTGTCATACAGTCGCATTGCATCCATAGTGTCTCCTAGAGTGTCATGCTGTTTCATGACGTCTCATGCTGTCTCATAATGTCTGATGATGTCTCCTATTGTCTCATAGTTTCTCATAATGTCTCATGCTATCTCATACTGTCTCATACAGTTCCATTGCATCTCATAATGTCTCATGCTGTCTCATACAGTCCCACTGAATATCATAATGTCTCGTAGTGTCTTATGCTGTCTCATAATGTCTCTTGATGTCTCCTTTTGTCTCACAGTGTCTCATGCTGTCTCAATGTCTCATGATGTCTCATAGTGTCTCATACTGTCTCAGAAAGTCTCCTATTGTCTCATAGTGTGTCATGCTGTATGATACAGTCCCATTGCATCCATAATATCTCATGATGTCTCTCATTGGCTGATAATGTCTCATGCCATACAGTCCCATTGCATCCATAATGTCTCAGTATCTCATGCTGTCTAATACAGTCCCATTGCATCCATAATGTCTCAGTATCTCATGCTGTCTAATACAGTCCCATTGCATCCATAATATCTCAGTATCTCATGCTGTCTAATACAGTCCCATTGCATCCATAATATCTCGTAGTACCTCATGCTGTCTCATATTGTCTCATGATGTCTCCTATTGTCTCAGTATCTTATGCTGTGTCATACAGTCGCATTGCATCCATAATGTCTCCTAGAGTCTCATGCTGTCTCATGACGTCTCATGATATCTCTCATTGTTTGATAGTGTCTCATGCTGTCTCATACAGTCCCATTGCATCTATCATGTCTCGTAGTGTCTCATGCTGTCTTATAATGTCTCATGACGTCTCATGATGTCTCATAATGTCTCAAGATGCCTCCTATTGTCTCAGTATCTTATGCTGTGTCATACAGTCGCATTGCATCTATAATGTCACCTAGAGTCTCATGGTGTCTCATGCTATTTCATGCTGTCTCATATAGTTCCATTGCATCTCATAATGTCTCATGCTATCTCATGCTATCTCATGCTGTCTCATACAGTTCCATTGCATCTCATAATGTCTCATGGTGTCTCATGCTATCTCATACAGTCCCATTGAATCTCATAGTGTCTCGTAGTGTCTTATGCTGTCTCATAATATCTCTTGATATCTCCTTTTGTCTCCAGTGTCTCATGCTGTCTCAATGTCTCATGATGTCTCATACTGTCTCAGGAAGTCTCCTATTGTCTCATAGTGTCTCATGCTGTATCATACAGACCCATCGCATCCATAATGTCTCATAATGTCTCATGATGTCTTATAGTGTCTCATAATGTCTCATGATGTCTCCTATTGTCTCATGTTGTCTCATGCTGTCTCATACAGTCCCATTGCATCCATAATGTCTCCTAGTACCTCATGCTGTCGCATGATGTTTCATAGTAGCTCATAATATCTCATGATGTCTCCTATTGTCTCATAGTCTCCTGCTGTCTCATAAAGTTCCATTGCATCCATAATGTCTCATAGTGTCTCATGCTGTCTCATAATGTCTCATCATGTCTCATCATGTCTCCTATTTACTCATAGTGTCTCATGCTGTCTAATAATGTCTCATGATGTCTCCTGGTGTCTCATAATGTCTCATTGTCTCATAGTGTCTCATACTTTCTCAATATCTCATAATGTCTCGTGGTCTCCTATTGTCGCAGTTTCTCCTGCTGTCTCATACAGTCCCATTGCATCCATAATGTGTCATGCAATGTCTCATGATGCCCCATAATATCTCATGGTATCTCATATTTCCTCATAGTGTCTCATACTGCCTCAAGATGTCTCCTATTGTGTCAGTGTCTCGTGCTGTCTCGTAGTATCTCATGATGTCTCCTATTGTCTCATAGTGTCTCATGCTGGCTCATGCAGTCCCATTGCATCCATAATGTCTTGTGGAGTCTCATGCTTCTCATCATGTCTCATGATGTCTCTTATTGGCTAATAGTTGTCTTATATTGTCTCATGATGTCTCCTATTGTCTCAGAGTCTCATGCTGTCTCATACAGTCCCATTGCATCTATAATGTCTCGTAGTGTCTCATGCTGTCTCACAATGTCTCATGATGTCTCATAGTGTCTCATAATGTCCCATGATGTCTCCTATTGTCTCAGTATCTTATGCTGTGTCATACAGTCCCATTGCAACTCTTAATGTCTCGTAGTGTCTCATACTCTCTCATAATGTCTCATGATGTCTCTTATTGTCTCAGTGTCTCATGCTGTGTCATAAAGTCTCATGATGTCTCATGCTGTGTCATGATGTCTCATGATGTCTCATACTGCCTCATGATGTCTCATGCCGGCTCATGCATTCCCATTGCATCCACAATGTCTTGTGGAGTCTCATTCTGTCTCATCATGTCTCATGATGTGTCTTAGTGTTTCATGCTGTCTCATATTATCTCATGATGTCTCCTATTGCCTCAGTGTCTTATACTGTCTCATACAGTTCCATTGCAAGTCATAATGTCTCGTAGTATCTTATTCTGTTTCATAATGTCTCATGATGTCTCCTTTTGTCTCAGTGTCTCATGCTGTCTCATACAGTCCCATGATGTCTCCTATTGTCTCAGTATCCTATGCTTTATCATACAGTCACATTGCATCCATAATGTCTCCTAGAGTCTCATGCTGTCTCATTGTTTGATAGTGTCTCATGCTGTTTCATAATGTCTCATGATGTCTCATAATGTCTCATGATGTCTCCTATTGTCTCAGTGTCTCATGCTGTCTCATACAGTCCCATTGCATCTATAATGTCTCGTAGTGTCTCATGCTGTCTCATAATGTCTCATGATGTCTCATAGTGTCTCATAATGTCTCATGATGTCTTCTATTGTCTCAGTATCTTATGCTGTGTCATACAGTCGCATTGCATTGATAACATCTCCTAGAGTCTTATGCTGTCTCATGACGTCTCATGATGTCTCTCATTGTTTCATAGTGTCACATGCTGTCTCATAATGTCTGATGATGTTTCATGTTTTCTTATAATGTCTGATGATGTTTCATATTTTCTCATAGTGTCTCATGCTGTCTCATGACGTCTCATGATGTCTCTCATTGTTTCATAGTGTCTCATGCTGTCTCATAATGTCTGATGATGTCTCCTATTGTCTCATAGTGTCTCATAATGTATCGTGCTATCTCATGCTGTCTCATACAGTTCCATTGCATCTCATAATGTCTCATGCTATCTCATGCTGTCTCATACAGTTCCATTGCATCTCATAATGTATCATGGTGTCTCATGCTGTCTCATACAGTCCCATTGAATCTCATAATGTCTCGTAGTGTCTTATGCTGTCTCATGTCTCTTGATATCTCCTTTTGTCTCACAGTGTCTCATGCTGTCTCATACTGTCTCAGGAAGTCTTCTATTGTCTCATAGTGTCTGATGCTGTGTCATAATGTCTCATGATGTCTTATAGTATCTCATAATGTCTCAGGATGTCTCATGCTTATGATGTCTCATGGAGTCTCATGGTGCCTTATGATGTCTCATGGAGTCTCATGGTGTCTGATGGTGTCTCATGGTTTCTTATGATGTCTCATGGAGACTTAATATGTCCCATGGTGTCTGATTGTGTCTTATGATGTAGTCTCATGGTGTTTCATTGTGATGTCTCGTGGAGTCTTAAAATATCTCATGGTGTCGTATGGTGTCGTGTGATGTAGTGTCATGGCGTCTTATGATGTCTTATGGAGACTCAATATGTCGCATGGTGCCTCACGGTGTCTTCTGATGTTGTCTCATACTGTCTTATGATGTCTCGTGGAGTCTCATGGTGTCTCATGGTGTCTCATGGTGCCTTATTATGTCTCATGGACTCTCATGCTGTCTCATGGTGTCTTACGATGTCAATGGAAACTTAATATGTCTCATGGTGTCTCATGGTCTCATGATGTCCCATAATATCTCATGGTGTCTCATATTTCCTCATAGTGTCTCATACTGCCTCAAGATGTCTCCTATTGTGTCAGTATCTCATGCTGTCTCATAATCTCTCATGATGTTTCCTATTGTCTCATAGTGTCTCATTCTGGCTCATGCAGTCCCATTGCATCCATAATGTCTTGTGGAGTCTCATGCTGTCTCATCATGTCTCATGATGTGTCTTAGTGTTTCATGCTGTCTCGTATTGTCTCATGATGTCTCCTATTGTCTCAGTGTCTCATGCTGTCTCATACAGTCCCGTTGCATCTATAACGTCTCGTAGTACCGTACCGCATGCTGTCTCATGATGTCTCATGATATCTCATAGTGTCTCATAATATCTCATGATGTCTCATAGTGTCTCATAATATCTCACAATGTCTCCTATTGTCTCACAGTGTCTCATACTGTCTCATACAGTCCCATTGAATCTCATAATGTCTCGTAGTGTCTTATGCCATCTCATAATGTCTCATGATGTCTCATGTTGTCTCATGATATCTCGTGATGTCTCATGATGTTTCCTATTGTCTCAGTATCTTATGGTGTCTCATACAGTCGCATTGCATCCATGTCTCCTAGAGTCTCATGGTGTCTCATGACGTCTCATGCTGTCTCATAATGTCTGATGATGTCTCCTATTGTCTCATAGTTTCTCATAATGTCTCATGCTATCTCATACTGTCTCATACAGTTCCATTGCATCTCATAATGTCTCATGCTGTCTCATACAGTCCCACTGAATATCATAATGTCTCGTAGTGTCTTATGCTGTCTCATAATGTCTCTTGATGTCTCCTTTTGTCTCACAGTGTCTCATGCTGTCTCAATGTCTCATGATGTCTCATAGTGTCTCATACTGTCTCAGAAAGTCTCCTATTGTCTCATAGTGTGTCATGCTGTATGATACAGTCCCATTGCATCCATAATATCTCATGATGTCTCTCATTGGCTGATAATGTCTCACGCTGGCTCATAATGTCCCATGATGTCTTATAGCGTCTCATAATGTCTCATGATGTCTCCTATTGTCTCATAGTGTCTCATACAGTCCCATTGCATCCATAATGTCTCATAATGTCTAATGATGTCTCCTATTGTTTCAGTATCTCATGCTGTCTAATACAGTCCCATTGCATCCATAATGTCTCGCAGTACCTCATGCAGTCTCATGATGTCTCATAATATCTCATGATGTCTCCTATTGTCTCACAGTGTCTCATACAGTCCCATTGAATCTCATAATGTCTCGTAGTGTCTTATGCCGTCTCATAATGTCTCATGAATGTCTCATAATGTCTCATGATGTCTCATGGTGTCTTATGATGTCTCATGATGTCTCCTATTGTCTCAGTATCCTATGCTGTCTCATATAGGCCCATTTGTCCATAATATCACGTAGTGTCTGATGCTGTCTCATATTGTCTCATGATGTCTCCTATTGTCTCAGTATCTTATGCTGTGTCATACAGTCGCATTGCATCCATAATGTCTCCTAGAGTCTCATGGTGTCTCATAACGTCTCATGATGTCTCATAATGTCTCATGATGTCTCCTATTTTCTCAGTACCTTATGCTGTGTCAAACCGTTGCATTGCATCCATAATGTCTCCTAGAGTCTCATGCTGTCTTATAATATCTCATGACGTCTCATGATGTCTCATAATGTCTCATGATGTCTCCTATTGTCTCAGTATCTTATGCTGTGTCATACAGTCGCATTGCATCCATAGTGTCTCCTAGAGTGTCATGCTGTTTCATGACGTCTCATGATGTCTCTCATTGTTTGATAGTGTCTCATGCTGTCTCATAATGTCTCATGATGTCTCCTATTGTCTCAGTGTCTCATGCTGTCTCATACAGTTCCATTACATCTATAATGTCTCGTAGTGTCTCATGCTGTCTTATAATGTCTCATGACGTCTCATGATGTCCCATAATGTCTCACGATGTCTCCTATTGTCTCAGTATCTTATGCTGTATCATACAGTCGCATTGCATCCATGTCTCCTAGAGTCTCATGGTGTCTCATGACGTCTCATGCTGTCTCATAATGTCTGATGATGTCTCCTATTGTCTCATAGTTTCTCATAATGTCTCATGCTATCTCATACTGTCTCATACAGTTCCATTGCATCTCATAATGTCTCATGCTGTCTCATACAGTCCCACTGAATATCATAATGTCTCGTAGTGTCTTATGCTGTCTCATAATGTCTCTTGATGTCTCCTTTTGTCTCACAGTGTCTCATGCTGTCTCAATGTCTCATGATGTCTCATAGTGTCTCATACTGTCTCAGAAAGTCTCCTATTGTCTCATAGTGTGTCATGCTGTATGATACAGTCCCATTGCATCCATAATATCTCATGATGTCTCTCATTGGCTGATAATGTCTCATGCCATACAGTCCCATTGCATCCATAATGTCTCAGTATCTCATGCTGTCTAATACAGTCCCATTGCATCCATAATGTCTCAGTATCTCATGCTGTCTAATACAGTCCCATTGCATCCATAATATCTCAGTATCTCATGCTGTCTAATACAGTCCCATTGCATCCATAATATCTCGTAGTACCTCATGCTGTCTCATATTGTCTCATGATGTCTCCTATTGTCTCAGTATCTTATGCTGTGTCATACAGTCGCATTGCATCCATAATGTCTCCTAGAGTCTCATGCTGTCTCATGACGTCTCATGATATCTCTCATTGTTTGATAGTGTCTCATGCTGTCTCATACAGTCCCATTGCATCTATCATGTCTCGTAGTGTCTCATGCTGTCTTATAATGTCTCATGACGTCTCATGATGTCTCATAATGTCTCAAGATGCCTCCTATTGTCTCAGTATCTTATGCTGTGTCATACAGTCGCATTGCATCTATAATGTCTCCTAGAGTCTCATGCTGTCTCATAATGTCTGATGATGTCTCCTATTGTCTCATAGTGTCTCATAATGTATCGTGCTATCTCATGCTGTCTCATACAGTTCCATTGCATCTCATAATGTCTCATGCTATCTCATGCTGTCTCATACAGTTCCATTGCATCTCATAATGTATCATGGTGTCTCATGCTGTCTCATACAGTCCCATTGAATCTCATAATGTCTCGTAGTGTCTTATGCTGTCTCATGTCTCTTGATATCTCCTTTTGTCTCACAGTGTCTCATGCTGTCTCATACTGTCTCAGGAAGTCTTCTATTGTCTCATAGTGTCTGATGCTGTGTCATAATGTCTCATGATGTCTTATAGTATCTCATAATGTCTCAGGATGTCTCATGCTTATGATGTCTCATGGAGTCTCATGGTGCCTTATGATGTCTCATGGAGTCTCATGGTGTCTGATGGTGTCTCATGGTTTCTTATGATGTCTCATGGAGACTTAATATGTCCCATGGTGTCTGATTGTGTCTTATGATGTAGTCTCATGGTGTTTCATTGTGATGTCTCGTGGAGTCTTAAAATATCTCATGGTGTCGTATGGTGTCGTGTGATGTAGTGTCATGGCGTCTTATGATGTCTTATGGAGACTCAATATGTCGCATGGTGCCTCACGGTGTCTTCTGATGTTGTCTCATACTGTCTTATGATGTCTCGTGGAGTCTCATGGTGTCTCATGGTGTCTCATGGTGCCTTATTATGTCTCATGGACTCTCATGCTGTCTCATGGTGTCTTACGATGTCAATGGAAACTTAATATGTCTCATGGTGTCTCATGGTCTCATGATGTCCCATAATATCTCATGGTGTCTCATATTTCCTCATAGTGTCTCATACTGCCTCAAGATGTCTCCTATTGTGTCAGTATCTCATGCTGTCTCATAATCTCTCATGATGTTTCCTATTGTCTCATAGTGTCTCATTCTGGCTCATGCAGTCCCATTGCATCCATAATGTCTTGTGGAGTCTCATGCTGTCTCATCATGTCTCATGATGTGTCTTAGTGTTTCATGCTGTCTCGTATTGTCTCATGATGTCTCCTATTGTCTCAGTGTCTCATGCTGTCTCATACAGTCCCGTTGCATCTATAACGTCTCGTAGTACCGTACCGCATGCTGTCTCATGATGTCTCATGATATCTCATAGTGTCTCATAATATCTCATGATGTCTCATAGTGTCTCATAATATCTCATGATGTCTCCTATTGTCTCACAGTGTCTCATACTGTCTCATACAGTCCCATTGAATCTCATAACGTCTCCTAGTGTCTCAAGCTGTCTCATAATGTCTCATGATGTCTGATGATGTCTACTATTTTCTGAGCATCTTATGCTGTCTCATACAGGCTCATTGCGCCCATGATATCTCGTAGTGTCTCGTGCTGTCTCATAATGTTTCATAATGTCTCCTACAGTCTCATAGTGTCTCATCTGTCTCATGCTGTCCCATTGCATCAATAATGTCTCATGCTGTCTCATGATTTCTCATAGTGTCTCATGATGTCTCCTATTGTCTCATAGTCTCCTGCTGTCTCATAAAGTTCCATTTCATCCATAATGTCTCATAGTGTTTCATGCTGTCTCATAATGTCTCATCATGTCTCCTATTTTTTCATAGTGTCTCATGCTGTCTAGTAATATCTCATGGTGTCTCATAATATCTCATGTGGTCTCCTATTGTCTCAGATTCTCATGCTGTCTCATGCTGTCCCATAATATCTCATGATGTATAATCATCTCACAGTGTCTCATACTGTCTCAATGTCTCATAATGTCTCACGTGGTCTCTTATTGTCGCAGTTTCTCATGCTGTCTCATACAGTCCCATTGCATCCATAATGTCTCGTAGTGTGTCATGCTGTCTCATGGTGTCCCGTAATATCTCATGGTGTCTCATATTTCCTCATAGTGTCACATACTGCCTCAAGATGTCTCCTATTGTGTCAGTGACTCATGCCATCTCACAATATCTCATGATGTCTCCTATTGTCTCATAGTGTCTCATGCTGGCTCATGCAGTCCCATTGCATCCATAATGTCTTCTAGAATCTCATGCTGTTTCATCATGTCTCATGATGTCTCTTATTGGCTAATAGTGTTTCATGCTGTCTCATAATGTCTCATGATGTCTCCTATTGTCTCAGTGTCTCATGCTGTCTCATACAGTCCCATTGCATCTATAATGTCTCGTTGTGTCTCATAATGTCTCCTATTTACTCATAGTATCTCATGCTGTCTAATAATGTCTCATGATGTCTCATGGTGTCTCATAATGTCTCATTGTCTATTATTGTCTCATACTGTCTCAATGTCTCATAATATCTCTTGTGGTCTCCTATTGTGTCAGTGTCTTGTGCTGTCTCATAATATCTCATGATGTCTCCTATTGTCTCATAGTGTCTAATGCTGGCTCATGCAGTCCCATTGCATCCATAATGTCTTGTGGAGTCTCATGCTTCTCATCATGGCTCATGATGTCTCTTATTGGTTAATAGTGTTTCATGCTGTCTCATATTGTCTCATGATGTCTCCTATTGTCTCAGAGTCTCATGCTGTCTCATACAGTCCCATTGCATCCATAATGTCTCGTAGTGTGTCATGCTGTCTCATAATGTCTCATACTGCCTAAAGATGTCTCCTGTTGTGTCAGTATCTCATGCTGTCTCGTAATATCTCATGATGTTTCCTATTATCTCATAGTATCTCATGCTGGCTCATGCAGTCCCATTGCATCCATAATGTCTTGTGGAGTCTCATGCTGTCTCGTCATGTCTCATGATGTGTCTTAGTGTTTCATGCTGTCTCATATTGTCTCATGATGTCTCATGATGTGTCTCAGTGTCTCATGCTGTCTCATACAGTCCCATTGCATCTATAATGTCTCGTAGTACCGCATGCTGTCTCATGATGTCTCATGATATCTCATAGTGCCTCATAATATCTCATGATGTCTCATAGTGTCTCATAATATCTCATGATGTCTCCTATTGTCTCACAGTGTCTCATACTGTCTCATACAGTCCCATTGAATCTCATAATGTCTCGTAGTGTCTCAAGCTGTCTCATAATGTCTCATGATGTCACATAATGTCTCATGATGTCTAATGGTGTCTCATAATGTCTCATGATGTCTCATCATATCTCATGATGTCTCATGGTGTCTCATGATGTCTGATGATCTCTTATCATATCTCATGATGTCTCATGGTGTCTCATGATGTCTGATGATGTCTCATATTTTCTCAGTATCTTATGCTGTCTCATACAGGCTCATTGCGCCCATAATATATCGTAGTGTCTCGTGCTGTCTTCTAATGTTTCATGATATCTCCTATTGTCTCATAGTGTCTCATAATGTCTCATGCTATTTCATGCTGTCTCATACAGTTCCATTCCATCTCATAATGTCTCATGGTGTCTCATCCTGTCTCATACAGTCCCATTGAATCTCATAATGTCTCGTTGTGTCTTGTGCTGTCTCATAATATCTCATGATGTCTCCTTTTGTCTCACAGTGTCTCATGCTGTCTCAATGTCTCATGATGTCTCATAGTGTCTCATACTGTCTCAGGAAGTCTCCTATTGTCTCAGTATCTCATGCTGTCTAATACAGTCCCATTGCATCCATAATGTCTCATGATGTCTCTCATTGGCTGATAATGTCTCATGCCGTATCAAACTGTCTCATGATATCTTATAGTGTCTCATAATGTCTCATGATGTCTCCTGTCTCATGGTGTCTCATGCTGTCTCATACAGTCCCATTGCATCCATAATGTCTCATAATGTCTAATGATGTCTTCTATTGTCTCAGTATCTCATGCTGTCTCATACAGTCCCATTGCATCCATAATGTATCATGATGTCTCTTAGTGTCTCATAAAATCTCATGCTGTCTCATGATGTCTCATAATATCTCATGATGACTCCTATTGTCTCACAGTGTCTCATACAGTCCCATTGAATCTCATAATGTCTCGTAGTGTCTTATGCCGTCTCATACTGTCTCATGAATGTCTCATAATGTCTCATGATGTCTCATGGTGTCTCATGATGTCTCATGATGTGTCCTATTGTCTGAGTATCCTATGCTGTCTCATACAGGCCCATTCGTCAATAATATCATGTAGTGTCTCATGCTGTCTCATATTGTCTCATGATGTATCCTATTGTCTCAGTATCTTATGCTGTGTCATACAGTTGCATTGCATCCATAAAGTCTCCTAGAGTCTCATGGTGTCTCATAACGTCTCATGCTGTCTCATAATGTCTGATGATGTCTCCTATTGTCTCATAGTGTCTCATACAGTCCCATTGCATCCATAATGTCTCATAATGTCTAATGATGTCTCCTATTGTCTCAGTATCTCATGCTGTCTAATACAGTCCCATTGCATCCATAACGTCTCGTAGTACCTCATGCTGTCTCATGATGTCTCATAATATCTCATGATGTCTCCTATTGTCTCACAGTGTCTCATACAGTCCCATTGAATCTCATAATGTCTCGTAGTGTCTTATGCCGTCTCATAATGTCTCATGAATGTCTCATAATGTCTCATGATGTCTCATGGTGTCTCATGATGTCTCATGATGTCTCCTATTGTCTCAGTATCCTATGCTGTCTCATATAGGCCCATTCGTCCATAATATCACGTAGTGTCTGATGCTATCTCATATTGTCTCATGATGTCTCCTATTTTCTCAGTATCTTATGCTGTGTCATACAGTCGCATTGCATCCATAATGTCTCCTAGAGTCTCATGCTGTCTCATGACGTCTCATGATGTCTCTCATTGTTTGATAGTGTCTCATGCTGTCTCATAATGTCTCATGATGTCTCCTATTGTCTCAGTATCTTATGCTGTGTCATACAGTCGCATTGCATCCATAATGTCTCCTATTGCCTCATAGTTTCTCATAATGTCTCATGCTGTCTCATGCTAATCATACAGTTCCATTCCATCTCATAATGCCTCATGCTGTCTCATACAGTCCCATTGAATCTCATAATGTCTCGTAGTGTCTTATGCTGTCTCATAATGTCTCGTGATGTCTCCTTTTGTCTCACAGTGTCTCATGATGTCTCATAGTGTCTCAGACTCTCTCAGGAAGTCTCCTATTGTCTCATAGTGTCTCATGCTGTCTCATAATGTCTGATGATGTCTCCTATTGCCTCATAGTTTCTCATAATGTCTAATGCTGTCTCATGTTAATCATACAGTTCCATTCCATCTCATAATGTCTCATGCTGTCTCATACAGTCCCATTGAATCTCATAATGTCTCGTAGTGTCTTATGCTGTCTCATAATGTCTCTTGATGTCTCCTTTTGTCTCACAGTGTCTCATGATGTCTCATAGTGTCTCATACTGTCTTAGGAAGTCTCCTATTGTCTCATAGTGTGTCATGCTGTATGATACAGTCCCATTGCATCCATAATATCTCATGATGTCTCTCATTGGCTGATAATGTCTCACGCCGGCTCATAATGTCCCATGATGTCTTATAGTGTCTCATAATGTCTCATGGTGTCTTATACTGTCTCATAATGTCTCATAATGTCTCCTATTGTCTCATATTGTCTCATACAGTCCCATTGCATCCATAATGTCTCATAATGTCTAATGATGTCTCCTATTGTCTCAGTATCTCATGCTGTCTAATACAGTCCCATTGCATCCATAATGTCTCGTAGTACCTCATGCTGTCTCATGATGTCTCATAATATCTCATGATGTCTCCTATTGTCTCACAGTGTCTCGTACAGTCCCATTGAATCTCATAATGTCTCGTAGTGTCTTATGCCGTCTCATAATGTCTCATGAATGTCTCATAATGTCTCATGATGTCTCATGGTGTCTCATGATGTCTCATGATGTCTCCTATTGTCTCAGTATCCTATGCTGTCTCATATAGGCCCATTTGTCCATAATATCACGTAGTGTCTGATGCTGTCTCATATTGTCTCATGATGTCTCCTATTGTCTCAGTATCTTATGCTGTGTCATACAGTCGCATTGCATCCATAAAGTCTCCTAGAGTCTCATGGTGTCTCATAACGTCTCATGATGTCTCATAATGTCTCATGATGTCTCCTATTGCCTCATAGTTTCTCATAATGTCTCATGCTATCTCATGCTGTCTCATACAGTTCCAATGCATCTCATAATGTCTCATGCTGTCTCATACAGTCCCATTGAATCTCATAATGTCTCGTAGTGTCTCATTCTGTCTCATAATGTCTCTTGATGTCTCCTTTTGTCTCACAGTGTCTCATGATGTCTCATAGTGTCTCATACTGTCTTAGGAAGTCTCCTATTGTCTCATAGTGTGTCATGCTGTATGATACAGTCCCATTGCATCCATAATATCTCATGATGTCTCTCATTGGCTGATAATGTCTCACGCCGGCTCATAATGTCCCATGATGTCTTATAGTGTCTCATAATGTCTCATGGTGTCTTATACTGTCTCATAATGTCTCATAATGTCTCCTATTGTCTCATATTGTCTCATACAGTCCCATTGCATCCATAATGTCTCATAATGTCTAATGATGTCTCCTATTGTCTCAGTATCTCATGCTGTCTAATACAGTCCCATTGCATCCATAATGTCTCGTAGTACCTCATGCTGTCTCATGATGTCTCATAATATCTCATGATGTCTCCTATTGTCTCACAGTGTCTCGTACAGTCCCATTGAATCTCATAATGTCTCGTAGTGTCTTATGCCGTCTCATAATGTCTCATGAATGTCTCATAATGTCTCATGATGTCTCATGGTGTCTCATGATGTCTCATGATGTCTCCTATTGTCTCAGTATCCTATGCTGTCTCATATAGGCCCATTTGTCCATAATATCACGTAGTGTCTGATGCTGTCTCATATTGTCTCATGATGTCTCCTATTGTCTCAGTATCTTATGCTGTGTCATACAGTCGCATTGCATCCATAAAGTCTCCTAGAGTCTCATGGTGTCTCATAACGTCTCATGATGTCTCATAATGTCTCATGATGTCTCCTATTGTCTCAGTGTCTCATGCTGTCTCATACAGTCCCATTACATCTATAATGTCTCGTAGTGTCTCATGCTGTCTTGTAATATCTCATGACGTCTCATGATGTCTCATAATGTCTCATGATGTCTCCTATTGTCTCAGTATCTCATGCTGTTTCATACAGTCGCATTGCATCCATAATGTCTCCTAGAGTCTCATGGTGTCTCATGACGTCTCATGCTGTCTCATAATGTTTGATGAAGTCTCCTATTGTCTCATAGTTTCTCATAATGTCTCATGCTATCTCATGCTGTCTCATACAGTTCCATTGCATCTCATAATGTCTCATGCTGTCTCATACAGTCCCATTGAATCTCATAATGTCTCGTAGTGTCTTATGCTGTCTCATAATGTCTCTTGATGTCTCCTTTTGTCTCACAGTGTCTCATGGTGTCTCAATGTCTGATGATGTCTCATTGTGTCTCATACTGTCTCAGGAAGTCTCCTATTGTCTCATAGTGTGTCATGCTGTATGATACAGTCTCATTGCATCCATAATATCTCATGATGTCTCTCATTGGCTCATAATGTCTCACGCCGGCTCATAATGTCCCATGATGTCTTATAGTGTCTCATAATGTCTCATGATGTCTTATAGTGTCTCATAATGTCTCATGATGTCTCCTATTGTCTCATAGTGTCTCATACAGTCCCATTGCATCCATAATGTCTCATAATGTCTAATGATGTCTCCTATTGTCTCAGTATCTCATGCTGTCTAATACAGTCCCATTGCATCCATAATGTCTCGTAGTACCTCATGCTGTCTCATGATGTCTCATGATGTCTCATAATATCTCATGATGTCTCCTATTGTCTCACAGTGTCTCATACAGTCCCATTGAATCTCATAATGTCTCGTAGTGTCTTATGCCGTCTCATAATGTCTCATGAATGTCTCATAATGTCTCATGATGTCTCATGGTGTCTCATGATGTCTCATTATGTCTCCTATGTCTCAGTATCTTATGCTGTCTCATATAGGCCCATTCGTCCATAATATCACGTAGTGTCTCATGCTGTCTCATATTGTCTCATGATGTCTCCTATTGTCTCAGTATCTTATGCTGTGTCATACAGTTGCATTGCATCCATAATGTCTCCTAGAGTCTCATGGTGTCTCATAACGTCTCATGATGTCTCATAATGTCTCATGATGTCTCCTATTGTCTCAGTACCTTATTATTATTATTATTATTATTATTGTATAGACAACACACCAATATTAGGAGTAGTAAAAAATACATAAATAACATTATTTAGCTACTAGTCACAGGAAATGGTACGGATAATCTGTTCAGAATCAGAGTTGGAGTCAGCAACTGATTGACGTAATGATCTAATCACTGTAGCACAAATGATATCTTCAGCGTAATAATGCTTGATGTGACGGCTGCCAAACATGGTATTATACCCATGGAAAGAGAAACAGTAGAGAGAGGAATCACGAAAGGCAGTATGAACAACTAGAGAAGGGCACTGGGTGGCAGCAAAAAGGAGAGATTTAGAACGGCGATAGATGACATTGAAGAGGCTGTGAAGATTAGCAACTAAATGAACAATACGAGAATGACTACAA
The DNA here is from genome assembly GCA_949130485.1 of Agelas oroides. Taxonomy (NCBI): domain Eukaryota; kingdom Metazoa; phylum Porifera; class Demospongiae; order Agelasida; family Agelasidae; genus Agelas; species Agelas oroides. The sequence goes on from OX422198.1 coordinate 5,691,544, forward strand.
GGGGAGAGACTCCAAATTCTGCGAAGAATCTTATTAAAGGCAACTTCAATATTTTGTAGAGCAGGGGATGAGAGTGACCATAGACAAGAGCCATAAAGAGAAAGGCAGTAGTACTGAAATAAACGAGTAAAAATATACGGACCAACCCTTGGAAAGGTTGCAAATAGACAATTAGCCTTCCTGACCATGTCACGCAATTTGAAGTTAATATCTTGGACATCACTGAGATTGTGATGAAGAAGATGACCAAGATGTGAGACAGTGTCAAGAAAAGGAAGTTGCTGACCACAAAAATAGAAGCAAGCAGAACAAGAGGAAGAGGGGAAAGAGGAGAAACGTATCAACTGTGTCTTAGACAGATTAAACTTAAGGCCGCGAATGGTAGCAAATTTCTCACAACAGTTCAGCATGATCCTTAGGGCTGATGGAGAGGGTGCCAGAAGAACCAAATCATCTGCATAGATACAGCACCAGCAAAAAGAGAGTCCCAGTGACACCCAACACCAAGCTTGCATAGGTCACCTAAGAGGTCATCAATGTAAATGGTAAAAAGAATCGGAGAAAGTACACCACCTTGTCTGACACCATTTGAGACAGGAAAACTATCAGAGAAAGAGTTCCCCCACCTTACACACATGCGCTGCTCCTTGTACCATGATAAAAAGAAGCGAATAAGATAAGCGGGGAGCTTCCTGTCAAATAATCTTTCAAAGAGTATCTTGTGATTCACAAGATCAAATGCTTTAGAGGCATCAAGGAAGCAGGCAAAGACAGCAGAATTTTCGTGCAAGTAACAAGATACAATATTCTTGTGCCAGTGCAAAGAGAAGTTGACATTTTCTGCTTAAAGCCAAACTGAAGACCCGAGGTTAGAAAATGATCGGGATAAGAAAGAAGAATGCACCACTCAAGAGCTTTGCTCAGAGTTGGAGCAAGGACAATGGGACGATAGTTGTCAGATGAACTGGGATCTTTATTACCTTTAGGTATGGGTACAATGGTACAGTCCCTAATTGGCTTAGGCATATAACCATGTCTAAGAATGGCAGTGAACAAAGAAGCTAGTGATGAGCAGATGGCTGGTAGAGCATGGATAAGGTGGTCTGACATAAGTGTAGAACCATCAGATTTGCCACGTTTAAGATGGGAAAAGGCATCAACTACGCACTCTTCCGAGATATAAACAGCTTTGAGGTCGTCAGCAGAAAGAGAGGATAGAAGAGAGGGGTGAAGTGAATCACACCCAGTGGATGGCTGAGAATTCAAGAGTCTTTCAAGCTTGGAGGAAAACAGCTGAGAAATGTGATTAGAACCAGAGACACCGTCAACAGAAGAGGCAGGAGTAGGCTTATTTGACTTATTAACACGGTGAACTTGGTGCCAAAAGCTTTTGGAGTTGGAGGAGGCAAGAGCAGCAGCCATTTTCTCACGCCTAATGAACTCTTCACGGCGCCTCAGGCGTCTCACTTCATACTTATATCGCGATCTGGAGGACTTTTTGATCTGATGAAGAACACCAGAGAAAGGAGATCCAGCCTGCTTCCAAACAGCATGCCAAAAGTTAGCCTTCTCCTTGTACAAACGGGCAGCAGTATTCCAACCTGGAACAGAGGAAGAGTGACGCACTGTGGGCATGGTTGACACTGCACAATGATGAAGGCACAATGATAGTTGTTCACAAAACCAATCGAGAACAGGAGTGTGTACTGTACACTGAGGATCACAACAGTCCCAAATAGAATTAGGAAGTGACGGAAGATAATAAGAAACTAAATCACAATAGGACCTAATGAGGTCAGAATCAGCTGCATGCCAGGCAATACGTGTTTTTGTGGATTGAGTAGGAACAGAGGAGGGAGGGGTTACAGAGAGATCAACTTGAAGAGAGCAGGCTAGAGGCGAATGATCAGAAAGATTGGAACCAAAGTCCACACAACGGAAGAGAGAAAGATCATGAGCAAGAGAGATATCACAAATAAAGTGGTCAGGCCAGGAGGAGGCATTGCCATCATCTCTCATGTAGGTGAAACAAATGGAGGAGTGGTATGGGAGATCAGCAGATACCAAATTAAGATCAGTCATAAAGTTACGGAGATGTTGTAAGGTCATGCTAGTGCGACAAAAATCAACGTTAACAATAAGAATGTGATCAGAAGTATGACAATTAATAAAACCCTCAAGCTCACCCAGGGTAATTAGATATTCATTATGAGATGCAGAGGAACCATCATTGTGGGGGAGGTAAACACAGATCAGGAGGGTTGTGGTGCCACACTGATCACGCAACAAAACTGAACAAAACCGTTTGGAGACGGAGTCAAGACAAGATACAAAAGGGAGAAGAGATCTTCTGAAGAGGATGGCACAGCCACCAAAAGGCCGGCCGAGAAGGAGGTCAGAGCTATCCAATCCACTCACCCCAGATGAAAGGAAGTCATTGTTAACATTGAGAAGACTGAGCTGCTCATGAAGAAGCCAATGTTCCTGAATCAGACAAACATCACAAGATTGAAGTAAATCACAAACAGCGTGTTGACCAGAGTTCCAGCCTCTACAGTTGTTTATGCTGTGTCATACCGTCGCATTGCATCCATAATGTCTCCTAGAGTCTCATGCTGTCTTATAATGTCTCGTGATGTCTCATGATGTCTCATAATGTCTCATGATGTCTCCTATTGTCTCAGTATCTTATGCTGTGTCATACAGTCGCATTGCATCCATAATGTCTCCTAGAGTCTCATGGTGTCTCATAACGTCTCATGATGTCTCATAATGTCTTATGATGTCTCCTATTGTCTCAGTATTTTATGCTGTCATACAGTCGCATTGCATCCATAGTGTCTCCTCGAGTCTCATGCTGTTTCATGACGTCTCATGATGTCTCTCATTGTTTGATAGTGTCTCATGCTGTCTCATAATGTCTCATGATGTCTCCTATTGTCTCAGTGTCTCATGCTGTCTCATACAGTCCCATTACATCTATAATGTCTCGTAGTGTCTCATGCTGTCTTATAATGTCTCATGACGTCTCATGATGTCACATAATGTCTCATGATGTCTCCTATTGTCTCAGTATCTTATGCTGTATCATACAGTCGCATTACATCCATAATGTCTCCTAAAGTTTCATAGTGTCTCATGACGTCTCATGCTGTCTAGTAATGTCTGATGATGTCACCTATTGTCTCATAGTTTCTCATAATGTCTCATGCTATCTCATGCTGTCTCATACAGTTCCATTGCATCTCATAATGTCTCATGCTGTCTCATACAGTCCCACTGAATCTCATAATGTCTCGTAGTGTCTATGCTGTCTCATAATGTCTCTTGATGTCTCCTTTTGTCTCACAGTGTCTCATGCTGTCTCAATGACTCACGATGTCTCATAGTGTCTCATATTGTTTCAGGAAGTCTCCTATTGTCTCATAGTGTGTCATGCTGTATGATACAGTCCCATTGCATCCATAATATCTCATGATGGCTCTCATTGGCTGATAATGTCTCATGCCATACAGTCCCATTGCATCCATTATGTCTCAGTATCTCATGCTGTCTAATACAGTCCCATTTCATCCATAATGTCTCGTAGTACCTCATGCTGTCTCATGATGTCTCATAATATCTCATGATGTCTCCTATTGTCTCACAGTGTTTCATACAGTCCCATTGAATCTCATAATGTCTCGTAGTGTCTTATGCCGTCTCATAATGTCTCATGAATGTCTCATAATGTCTCATGGTGTCTCATGATGTCTCATGATGTCTCATGATGTCTCCTATTGTCTCAGTATCCTATGCTGTCTGATACAGGCCCATTCGTCCATAATATCACGTAGCGTCTCATGCTGTCTCATATTGTCTCATGATGTCTCCTATTGTCTCAGTATCTTATGCTGTGTCATACAGTCGCATTGCATCCATAATGTCTCCTAGAGTCTCATGCTGTCTCATGACGTCTCATGATGTCTCTCATTGTTTGATAGTGTCTCATGCTGTCTCATAATGTCTCATGATGTCTCCTATTGTCTCAGTATCTTATGCTGTGTCATACAGTCGCATTGCATCCATAATGTCTCCTATTGCCTCATAGTTTCTCATAATGTCTCATGCTATCTCATGCTGTCTCATACAGTTCCATTGCATCTCATAATGTCTCATGCTGTCTCATACAGTCTCATTGAATCTCATAATGTCTCGTAGTGTCTTATGCTGTCTCATAATGGTTCTTGATGTCTCCTTTTGTCTCACAGTGTCTCATGCTGTCTCAATGTCTCATGATGTCTCATAGTGTCTCATACTGTCTCAGGAAGTTTCCTATTCTCTCATAGTGTGTCATGCTGTATGATACAGTCCCATTGCATCCATAATATCTCATGATATCTCTCATTGACTGATAATGTCTCACGCCAGCTCATAATGTCCCATGATGTCTAATAGTGTCTCATAATGTCTCATGATGTCTTATAGTGTCTCATAATGTCTCATGATGTCTCCTATTGTCTCATAGTGTCTCATACAGTCCCATTGCATCCATAATGTCTCATAATGTCTAATGATGTTTCCTATTGTCTCAGTATCTCATGCTGTCTAATACAGTCCCATTGCATCCATAATATCTCATGATGTCTCTCATTGGCTGATAATGTCTCATGCCATACAGTCCCATTGCATCCATAATGTCTCAGTATCTCATGCTGTCTAATACAGTCCCATTGCATCCATAATGTCTCAGTATCTCATGCTGTCTAATACAGTCCCATTGCATCCATAATATCTCAGTATCTCATGCTGTCTAATACAGTCCCATTGCATCCATAATATCTCGTAGTACCTCATGCTGTCTCATATTGTCTCATGATGTCTCCTATTGTCTCAGTATCTTATGCTGTGTCATACAGTCGCATTGCATCCATAATGTCTCCTAGAGTCTCATGCTGTCTCATGACGTCTCATGATATCTCTCATTGTTTGATAGTGTCTCATGCTGTCTCATACAGTCCCATTGCATCTATCATGTCTCGTAGTGTCTCATGCTGTCTTATAATGTCTCATGACGTCTCATGATGTCTCATAATGTCTCAAGATGCCTCCTATTGTCTCAGTATCTTATGCTGTGTCATACAGTCGCATTGCATCTATAATGTCTCCTAGAGTCTCATGGTGTCTCATGCTATCTCATGCTGTCTCATAAAGTTCCATTGCATCTCATAATGTCTCATGCTGTCTCATACAGTCCCACTGAATCTCATAATGTCTCGTAGTGTCTTATGCTGTCTAATAATATCTCTTGATGTCTCCTTTTGTCTCACAGTGTCTCATGCTGTCTCAATGTCTCATGATGTCTCATAGTGTCTCATACTGTCTCAGGTAGTCTCCTATTGTCTCATAGTGTGTCATGCTGTATGATACAGTCCAATTGCATACATAATATCTCATGATGTCTCTCATTGGCTGATAATGTCTCATGCCATACAGTCCCATTGCATCCATTATGTCTCAGTATCTCATGCTGTCTAATACAGTCCCATTGCATCCATAATGTCTCGTAGTACCTCATGCTGTCTCATGATGTCTCATAATATCTCATGATGTCTCCTATTGTCTCACAGTGTCTCATACAGTCCCATTGAATCTCATAATGTCTCGTAGTGTGTTATGCCGTCTCATAATGTCTCATGAATGTCTCATAATGTCTCATGATGTCTCATGGTGTCTCATGATGTCTCATGATGTCTCATGATGTCTCCTATTGTCTCAGTATCCTATGCTGTCTGATACAGGCCCATTCGTCCATAATATCACGTAGCGTCTCATGCTGTCTCATATTGTCTCATGATGTCTCCTATTGTCTCAGTATCTTATGCTGTGTCATAGAGTCGCATTGCATCCATAATGTCTCCTAGAGTCTCATGGTGTCTCATAACGTCTCATGATGTCTCATAATGTCTCATGATGTCTCCTATTGTCTCAGTATTTTATGCTGTCATACAGTCGCATTGCATCCATAGTGTCTCCTCAAGTCTCATGCTGTTTCATGACATCTCATGATGTCTCTCATTGTTTGATAGTGTCTCATGCTGTCTCATAATGTCTCATGATGTCTCCTATTGTCTCAGTGTCTCATGCTGTCTCATACAGTCCCATTACATCTATAATGTCTCGTAGTGTCTCATGCTGACTTATAATGTCTCATGACGTCTCATGATGTCACATAATGTCTCATGATGTCTCCTATTGTCTCAGTATCTTATGCTGTATCATACAGTCGCATTGCATCCATAATGTCTCCTAGAGTTTCATAGTGTCTCATGACGTCTCATGCTGTCTCGTAATGTCTGATGATGTCTCCTATTGTCTCATAGTTTCTCATAATGTCTCATGCTATCTCATGCTGTCTCATACAGTTCCATTGCATCTCATAATGTCTCATGCTGTCTCATACAGTCCCACTGAATCTCATAATGTCTCGTAGTGTCTATGCTGTCTCATAATGTCTCTTGGTGTCTCCTTTTGTCTCACAGTGTCTCATGCTGTCTCAATGACTCATGATGTCTCATAGTGTCTCCTACTGTCTCAGGAAGTCTCCTATTGTCTCATAGTGTGTCATGCTGTATGATACAGTCCCATTGCATCCATAATATCTCATGATGTCTCTCATTGGCTGATAATGTCTCATGCCATACAGTCCCATTGCATCCATTATGTCTCAGTATCTCATGCTGTCTAATACAGTCCCATTGCATCCATAATGTCTCGTAGTACCTCATGCTGTCTCATGATGTCTCATAATAACTCATGATGTCTCCTATTGTCTCACAGTGTCTCATACAGTCCCATTGAATCTCATAATGTCTCGTAGTGTCTTATGCCGTCTCATAATGTCTCATGAACGTCTCATAATGTCTCATGATGTCTCATGGTGTCTCATGATGTCTCATGATGTCTCCTATTGTCTCAGTATCCGATGCTGTCTGATAAAGGCCCATTCGTCCATAATATCACGTAGCGTCTCATGCTGTCTCATATTGTCTCATGATGTCTCCTATTGTCTGAGTATCTTATGCTGTGTCATGCAGTCGCATTGCATCCATAATGTCTCCTAGAGTCTCATGCTGTCTCATGACGTCTCATGATGTCTCTCATTGTTTGATAGTGTCTCATGCTGTCTCATAATGTCTCATGATGTCTCCTATTTTCTCAGTATCTTATGCTGTGTCATACAGTCGCATTGCATCCATAATGTCTCCTATTGCCTCATAGTTTCTCATAATGTCTCATGCTATCTCATGCTGTCTCATACAGTTCCATTGCATCTCATAATGTCTCATGCTGTCTCATACAGTCCCATTGAATCTCATAATGTCTCGTAGTGTCTTATGCTGTCTCATAATGTCTCTTGATGTCTCCTTTTGTCTCACAGTGTCTCATGATGTCTCATAGTGTCTCATACTGTCTCAGGAAGTCTCCTATTGTCTCATAGTGTGTCATGCTGTATGATACAGTCCCATTGCATCCATAATATCTCATGATGTCTCTCATTGGCTGATAATGTCTCACGCTGGCTCATAATGTCCCATGATGTCTTATAGCGTCTCATAATGTCTCATGATGTCTCCTATTGTCTCATAGTGTCTCATACAGTCCCATTGCATCCATAATGTCTCATAATGTCTAATGATGTCTCCTATTGTTTCAGTATCTCATGCTGTCTAATACAGTCCCATTGCATCCATAATGTCTCGCAGTACCTCATGCAGTCTCATGATGTCTCATAATATCTCATGATGTCTCCTATTGTCTCACAGTGTCTCATACAGTCCCATTGAATCTCATAATGTCTCGTAGTGTCTTATGCCGTCTCATAATGTCTCATGAATGTCTCATAATGTCTCATGATGTCTCATGGTGTCTCATGATGTCTCATGATGTCTCCTATTGTCTCAGTATCTTATGCTGTGTCATACAGTCGCATTGCATCCATAATGTCTCCTAGAGTCTCATGGTGTCTCATAACGTCTCATAATGTCTCATGATGTCTCCTATTGTCTCAGTACCTTATGCTGTGTCAAACCGTTGCATTGCATCCATAATGTCTCCTAGAGTCTCATGCTGTCTTATAATGTCTCATGACGTCTCATGATGTCTCATAATGTCTCATGATGTCTCCTATTGTCTCAGTATCTTATGCTGTGTCATATAGTCGCATTGCATCCATAGTGTCTCCTAGAGTGTCATGCTGTTTCATGACGTCTCATGATGTCTCTCATTGTTTGATAGTGTCTCATGCTGTCTCATAATGTCTCATGATGTCTCCTATTGTCTCAGTGTCTCATGCTGTCTCATACAGTTCCATTACATCTATAATGTCTCGTAGTGTCTCATGCTGTCTTATAATGTCTCATGACGTCTCATGATGTCCCATAATGTCTCACGATGTCTCCTATTGTCTCAGTATCTTATGCTGTATCATACAGTCGCATTGCATCCATGTCTCCTAGAGTCTCATGGTGTCTCATGACGTCTCATGCTGTCTCATAATGTCTGATGATGTCTCCTATTGTCTCATAGTTTCTCATAATGTCTCATGCTATCTCATACTGTCTCATACAGTTCCATTGCATCTCATAATGTCTCATGCTGTCTCATACAGTCCCACTGAATATCATAATGTCTCGTAGTGTCTTATGCTGTCTCATAATGTCTCTTGATGTCTCCTTTTGTCTCACAGTGTCTCATGCTGTCTCAATGTCTCATGATGTCTCATAGTGTCTCATACTGTCTCAGAAAGTCTCCTATTGTCTCATAGTGTGTCATGCTGTATGATACAGTCCCATTGCATCCATAATATCTCATGATGTCTCTCATTGGCTGATAATGTCTCATGCCATACAGTCCCATTGCATCCATAATGTCTCAGTATCTCATGCTGTCTAATACAGTCCCATTGCATCCATAATGTCTCAGTATCTCATGCTGTCTAATACAGTCCCATTGCATCCATAATATCTCAGTATCTCATGCTGTCTAATACAGTCCCATTGCATCCATAATATCTCGTAGTACCTCATGCTGTCTCATATTGTCTCATGATGTCTCCTATTGTCTCAGTATCTTATGCTGTGTCATACAGTCGCATTGCATCCATAATGTCTCCTAGAGTCTCATGCTGTCTCATGACGTCTCATGATATCTCTCATTGTTTGATAGTGTCTCATGCTGTCTCATACAGTCCCATTGCATCTATCATGTCTCGTAGTGTCTCATGCTGTCTTATAATGTCTCATGACGTCTCATGATGTCTCATAATGTCTCAAGATGCCTCCTATTGTCTCAGTATCTTATGCTGTGTCATACAGTCGCATTGCATCTATAATGTCTCCTAGAGTCTCATGGTGTCTCATGCTATCTCATGCTGTCTCATAAAGTTCCATTGCATCTCATAATGTCTCATGCTGTCTCATACAGTCCCACTGAATCTCATAATGTCTCGTAGTGTCTTATGCTGTCTAATAATATCTCTTGATATCTCCTTTTGTCTCACAGTGTCTCATGCTGTCTCAATGTCTCATGATGTCTCATAGTGTCTCATACTGTCTCAGAAAGTCTCCTATTGTCTCATAGTGTGTCATGCTGTATGATACAGTCCCATTGCATCCATAATATCTCATGATGTCTCTCATTGGCTGATAATGTCTCATGCCATACATTCCCATTGCATCCATAATGTCTCAGTATCTCATGCTGTCTAATACAGTCCCATTGCATCCATAATGTCTCAGTATTTCATGCTGTCTAATACAGTCCCATTGCATCCGTAATATCTCAGTATCTCATGCTGTCTAATACAGTCCCATTGCATCCATAATATCTCGTAGTACCTCATGCTGTTTCATATTGTCTCATGATGTCTCCTATTGTCTCAGTATCTTATGCTGTGTCATACAGTCGCATTGCATCCATAATGTCTCCTAGAGTCTCATGCTGTCTCATGACGTCTCATGATATCTCTCATTGTTTGATAGTGTCTCATGCTGTCTCATACAGTCCCATTGCATCTATCATGTCTCGTAGTGTCTCATGCTGTCTTATAATGTCTCATGACGTCTCATGATGTCTCATAATGTCTCAAGATGCCTCCTATTGTCTCAGTATCTTATGCTGTGTCATACAGTCGCATTGCATCTATAATGTCTCCTAGAGTCTCATGGTGTCTCATGCTATCTCATGCTGTCTCATAAAGTTCCATTGCATCTCATAATGTCTCATGCTGTCTCATACAGTCCCACTGAATCTCATAATGTCTCGTAGTGTCTTATGCTGTCAAATAATATCTCTTGATGTCTCCTTTTGTCTCACAGTGTCTCATGCTGTCTCAATGTCTCATGATGTCTCATAGTGTCTCATACTGTCTCAGGTAGTCTCCTATTGTCTCATAGTGTGTCATGCTGTATGATACAGTCCAATTGCATCCATAATATCTCACATTGGCTGATAATGTCTCACGCCGGCTCATAATGTCCCATGATGTCTTATAGCGTCTCATAATGTCCCATGATGTCTTATAGTGTCTCATAATGTCTCATGATGTCTTATAATGTCTCATAATGTCTAATGATGTCTCCTATTGTCTCACAGTGTCTCATACAGTCCCATTACATCCATAATGTCTCATAATGTCTAATGATGTGTCCTATTGTCTCAGTATCTCATGCTGTCTAATACAGTCCCATTGCATCCATAATGTCTCGTAGTACCTCATGCTGTCTCATGATGTCTCATAATATCTCATGATGTCTCCTATTGTTTCACAGTGTCTCATACAGTCCCATTGAATCTCATAATGTCTCATAGTGTCTTATGCCATCTCATAATGACTAATGAATGTGTCATAATGTCTCATGATGTCTCATGGTGTCTTATGATATCTTATGATGTCTCCTATTGTCTCAGTATCCTATGCTGTCTCATATAGGCCCATTTGTCCATAATATCACGTAGTGTATCATGCTGTCTCATATTGTCTCATGATGTCTCCTATTGTCTCAGTATCTTATGATGTGTCATACAGTCGCATTGCATCCATAATGTCTCCTAGAGTCTCATGGTGTCTCATGCTGTCTAATAATGTCTGAGGATGTCTCCTATTGCCTCATAGTTTCTAATAATGTCTCATGCTATCTCATGCTGTCTCATACAGTTCCATTTCATCTCATAATGTCTCATGCTGTCTCATACAGTCCCATTGAATCTCATAATGTCTCGTAGTGTCTTATGCTGTCTCATAATGTCTCTTGATGTCTCCTTTTGTCTCACAGTGTCTCATGATGTCTCATAGTGTCTCATACTGTCTCAGGAAGTCTCCTATTGTCTCATAGTGTGTCATGCTGTATGATACAGTCCCATTGCATCCATAATATCTCATGATGTCTCTCATTGGCTGATAATGTCTCACGCCGGCTCATAATGTCCTATGATGTCTAATAGTGTCTCATAATGTCTCATGATGTCTTATAGTGTCTCATAATGTCTCATGATGTCTCTTATTGTCTCATAGTGTCTCATACAGTCCCATTGCATCCATAATGTCTCATAATGTCTAATGATGTCTCCTATTGTCTCATAGTGTCTCATACAGTCCCATTGCATCCATAATGTCTCATAATGTCTAATGATGTCTCCTATTGTCTCAGTATCTCATGCTGTCTAATACAGTCCCATTGCATCCATAATGTCTCGTAGTACCTCATGCTGTCTCATGATGTCTCCTATTGTCTCACAGTGTCTCGTACAGTCCCATTGAATCTCATAATGTTTCGTACTGTCTTATGCCGTCTCATAATGTCTCATGAATGTCTCATAATGTCTCATGATGTCTCATGGTGTCTCATGATGTCTCATGATGTCTCCTATTGTCTCAGTATCCTATGCTGTCTCATATAGGCCCATTCGTCCATAATATCACATAGTGTCTCATGCTGTCTCATATTGTCTCATGATGTCTCCTATTTTCTCAGTATCTTATGCTGTGTCATACAGTCGCATTGCATCCATAATGTCTCCTAGAGTCTCATGGTGTCTCATAACGTCTCATGATGTCTCATAATGTCTCATGATGTCTCCTATTGTCTCAGTACCTCACTCTGTGTCATACCGTCGCATTGCATCCATAAGGTCCCCTAGAGTCTCATGCTGTCTTATAGTGTCTCATGGCGTCTCATGATGTCTCATAATGTCTCATGATGTCTCCTATTGTCTCAGTATCTTATGCTGTGTCATACATTCGCATTGCATCCATAGTGTCTCCTAGAGTCTCATGCTGTTTCATGACGTCTCATGATGTCTCTCAGTGTTTGATAGTGTCTCATGCTGTCTCATAATGTCTCATGATATCTCCCATTGTCTCAGTGTCTCATGCTGTCTCATACGGTCCCATTACATCTATAATGTCTCGTAGTGTCTCATGATGTCTCCTATTGTCTTATACCTTATTCTGTGTCATACCGTCACATTGCATCCATAAGGTCCCCTAGAGTCTCATGCTGTCTTATAATGTCTCATTGCGTCTCATGATGTCTCATAGCGTCTCATGATGTCTCATAATGTCTCATGATGTCTCCTATTGTCTCAGTATCTTATGCTGTATCTAGCCTCGTACCCAGGCCGCTCGAAAAATAAAAAAAAAAACGGCCTGGTATCCACTGTTTGCGCACGTGCGGCGGTTACGGTACACTTCCGTAAAATTGTACGGTTTTTACGTAGCCATTCACGTGACCATATCCGGACAAAGAATGCAATGTAGTATACGTACCCACGTGTTATTATGTTTACTCGCGTTCGATCGCCGACATGGCTATTCTTTGTAGACTCTGTCTTTGCGAATTGGCTTCCAAGCGAGCCGTCGCTCTCTTCAGCGAAGTGGGGCTGCAGCAGAACTGGCCTTCTCGTCTGCGCGAGCTGCTTCGCGTGCCTGTTTCCATTGAAGATGGACTATCCCAACATATCTGTCGCTCCTGTTCGGGTAAAGTGGAGACGGTCGAGCGCAAGCTTCAGGCCCTACGGCAGCAAGCTCGGGAGAGCATTGAAAAGATCATGCAGGCTTCTAGCAGAAACACACCGACTTACCGAAGCCGGTGGGGAGCCACAAGAAAACGTCTTTCTCTTCGTATATGTAACGTACAGCCTCCAATTGTTGGGGTTTGAGAGTTAACTCCGGCCTTCCGATTCGCGAAAGTCCGTATGAAATAGAATCTTCAAACGCTTTCTCACTCGCTGCCATCATACTGCCATCTTCGACGATACGGAAATGAAACGGGCGTATACGAAACAGTTATACGAACGCATTTACAAACAAACGCGGATTAAACCGGATCCCCAGGTTTTTCTGGGGATGGCCGCACGTGCGCAAACAGTGGATACCAGGCCGTTTTTTTTTTATTTTTCGAGCGGCCTGGGTACGAGGCTAATGCTGTATCCTACAGTCGCATTGCATCCATGTCTCCTAGAGTCTCATGCTGTCTCATAATGTCTGATGATGTCTCCTATTGTCTCATAGTTTCTCATAATGTCTCATGCTATCTCATACTGTCTCATACAGTTCCATTGCATCTCATAATGTCTCATGCTGTCTCATACAGTCCCACTGAATATCATAATGTCTCGTAGTGTCTTATGCTGTCTAATAATGTCTCTTGATGTCTCCTTTTGTCTCACAGTGTCTCATGCTGTCTAAATGTCTCATGATGTCTCATAGTGTCTCATACTGTCTCAGGAAGTCTCCTATTGTCTCATAGTGTGTCATGCTGTATGATACAGTCCCATTGCATCCATAATATCTCATGATGTCTCTCATTGGCTGATAATGTCTCAAGCCTGCTCATAATGTCCCATTAAGTTTGTGTATATGATCAGACTCTGATGCTTGTCATGCAATGGAAATATTGGTATAATATGTGATTGATTGTGATTGTACACACCAAATGGAACTGTTTGATACCCATTTTGTATAGTTTGGTCAAGTATTAGCTGTTTCGGGCCTGAAATTGTTAGTTACAAGTACCCGATATGTACAAGTGGTAAAATCACAACCGTACCTAGACTATTTTTGAACCACTCATACCAAAATGAAAAAGAACATCAGATTATGAATGTACACATCAAATGGAACTGTTTGATACCCATTTTGTATAGTTTGGTCAATTATTAGCTCCTTCAGGGATGATATTGTTAGTTACAACTAACCGATACATTGGTAAAACCACAACCGTACCCAGACAATTTTCAGAACACTTACTCCAAAATGAAAACAAACATCAGATTATGAATGCACACACCAAATGGAACTGTTTGATACCCATTTGGTATAGTTTGGTCAAGTATTAGCTGTTTCGGACCTGAAATTGTTAGTTACAACTAACCGATACGTTGGTAAAACCACAACCGTACCCAGACAATTTTCAGAACACTTACTCCAAAATGAAAACAAACATCAGGTTATGAATGTACACATCAAATGGAACTGTTTGATACCCATTTTGTATAGTTTGGTCAAGTATTAGCTGTTTCGGGCCTGAAATTGTTAGTTACAACTAACCGATACGTTGGTAAAACCACAACCGTACCCAGACAATTTTCAGAACACTTACTCCAAAACGAAAACAAACATCAGATTATGAATGTACACACCAAATGGAACTGTTTGATACCCATTTTGTATAGTTTGGTCAAGTATTAACTGTTTCGGGCCTGAAATTGTTATAGTTACAACTAACCGATATACGTACAAGTGGTAAATTAAATCACAACCCCACCTAGACTATTTTTGAACCACTCATACCAAAATGAAAACAAACATCAGATTATGAATGTACACATCAAATGGAACTGTTTGATACCCATTTTGTATAGTTTGGTCAAGGATTAGCTGTTTCGGGCCTGAAATTGTTAGTTACAAGTAACCGATATGTACAAGTGGTAAAATCACAACCGTACCCAGACAATTTTCAGAACACTTACTCCAAAATGAAAACAAACATCAGATTATGAATGTACACACCAAATGGAACTGTTGGATACCCATTTGGTATAGTTTGGTCAAGTATTAGCTGTTTCAGGCCTGAAGTTGTTATAGTTACAATTTAAGTAACCGATATGTACAAGTGGTAAAATCACAACCGCACCTAGACTATTTTCAGAACACTTACTCCAAAATGAAAACAAACATCAGATTATGAATGTACACACCAAATGGAACTGTTTGATACCCATTTTGTATAGTTTGGTCAAGTATTAGCTGTTTCGGGCCGGCCTGAAATTGTTAGTTACAGCTAACCGATACGTTGGTAAAACCACAACCGTACCCAGACTATTTTCAGAACACTTACTCCAAAATGAAAACAAACATCAGATTATGAATGTACACACCAAATGGAACTGTTTGATACCCATTTGGTATAGTTTGGTCAAGTATTAGCTGTTCCAGGCCTGAAATTGTTAGTTACAAGTAACCGATATGTACAAGTGGTAAAATCACAACCGCACCTAGACTCTTTTGCATGAACCACTCATACGAAAATGAAAAAAAACATCAGATTATGAATGTACACATCAAATGGAACTGTTTGATACCCATTTTGTATAGTTTGGTCAAGTATTAGCTGTTTCAGGCCTGATTCATATTACATATATGAACATACATGATCATGCAATAACTTTTCCAACTCCTGTAGCTTTAGTCTGGAGAGAACAACCATGATGACAGGTAGTAGCGTGTATGTAGAGTCTGTTTTGTTACAGAAACTTATACTTGAAGTACAGGAGCCAGCCTCGCAAACAGGGTGGGGCTAATAATGACTGGGGCGTGGCTCAGTCCTTGTACGCGTGCGCAACATGGCACGCGCCATTTCGCACTTTCTCACTTCGATCGTACACTTCAAGTTCGTCTTCTTTGATATGATCCGTTCGTGAAAATTCCGCCAGCAACAAAATGGTACCTGAGCTTAGTGGAGGAGAGGGCTTACATGTTCGATGTCCCACGGGAGCGAATGTCTTTCGGTGACAAGGAGTGCGGAGCGGTTACGTCGCTGAGACTTCGCACCACCGTGGTAAGAAGTGGCTGAAAGTCAATGAATTTATAAATGTACTTTTTTTTACTACATGTAAAATAGCTAAAGTAGCTATTTCCGCGTAAGGAAACATATAGCTAGCTATAGAGTTGTACTGCAGTAGTAAAGTCGCTAAAGAAATATTGTTGAATGTGTCATTTCTTTCTTTCTACCTTATACCTCCCTGCTTGTTCCCTTCTCATCCTTCCACCAACTACCAGACTAGCTAGACCAGTTAGTCTTCCTCTATACTGATCTTGTCTGAGAGATTGTGGTGGTGATAGGTACACAGAGTGAGTCTGCGGCCTTCCCAAAGACATGTTCTGAAGGGAGGTTCTGGAGGCTGTATATGCACAGAGAGGAAAGGTACGAGATAGGGAGAACAAAAGCTTTTATTTAAAAGCCCCAGATGATTAATTCACATCACTTGTATATCCATACACAGGACCTTTGTCTCCAGGCTATTAATACCTCATTGTTCAGAAGTACCCAGGCCACAAGGTTCAATCTCCACGCTGCCCTGCAAGTGGTTTAAACTGCTGGTAAGTAAGCTTGTACTATATACTTATTACAACTGCAGTTGTCTGAATTTGCATTTAGGTCTTTCTCCTTAATTTGTTCTGCACTGGATTGGGGGTGGGGGGAGCCATAGTACATTTCTTAATGAGGTGCGGAGAACATAAGTTGTACACAAGGCCTTGTATTTTCTGAAATGTACCTGCTGAGTGGATGACTCTTCTGGTTGGGAACTGTCCAGTGCTTGCGTTTTTGTACTCTTAAATTTGCAAACCTAGTTTGTATCATGACCATCTTCCACTATCCCTTCCAGGCCTGTTTACTTCTCCTCACTACACCAACTGACTACAGAGGCCCCAGCTGCTTGAAGAGGCTCATAGCCAAGTGAGTGGTTACAATGTTTAATATATCTAGCCTTATCCCTGGTGATTACGTTCAGGGATTTCCATGTATGCATGAATAACAACAAACAAGATGAGCCTTTCTGAGATGCTGACTGTGTGATTTCTTCACATACCCCGGTAGAGGAATTGCATTTGAAATGATAGCTGCCACACTTTCGAAATATTTTCAGTACACATGCTGCCATGTTGGAAGGCAATTGAAGGAAAGCAATTATACAAAAATTACATTTCTACAGACTTGTTTCGGGCGTTTAACTTCAACTTTAGACTATGCAAAGGGTTAGTGAAGACATTTAACACACCTCTGTGAGAAATGAATGCTACTGGTAGGAGCATTGCATGCTAGGGCGGGAAGTTCAATGCGCTAGTATGATAATCACTACTGTTTTCTCCTCCAAGATGCCCCACATGACTTGTATAATGGAATAATAGAATGATTTGCAGTTCCTCTATCGCATGACCTGACTAGTATATGAATAATTATTGCATGTGCTATTCTTTCACAGATGGATGTTAACAATTGAACTCAACTAACTGATTGATAGGTACATAAAATGTATATTATATGCATAGTTGAATGCCATTTTTGTATGTATAGAGTAAATTGACACATTTTTGTACAATGTAGTACTTCAGTCACATACGTATTTGTATAAAATGCTGTAACGTAAGTTATAGCATCACCATTGTTTGCTTGTTTTAGTATATTCATGTTTTCAACTCAGTGTATGTCACAATTATATTTTGCTTACAGTCAAGAGTGTTTCATTGGAAATTCCATGTAAAAGCTCCACCCACTAAGTGAGGGGTCAGCTGCATGTCAGTTGACACACTGCTAATTTTACACACCAATTTTGACACATTGGTAGAATAACACACTTGTTATTTAGCACACTTGCTGAATAGCACACTACTAATTTGGCACACTGTCCAGTTAGCACATGTGTAGTTTTGACACACCTAACAATTTGACATGCGTGTAGGTGTGTCAAAACTGGAGACATCACTTTTGACACACTTTTTGTGTCAGATTAGCACACTTTTTTTTTTCTGTGTATGCGGTGATGGTGCAGGAGCAACAATTTGCAAGCTCGTACCGCTTTGTGCTTTGATTGCACAAACGGAGGGTTTGCGTTTTTGACCTCCCCATTCCCACAGCTTCTTGCTCATATGTAGTTTGCATTAGTGCAACTATTGTTCCGTGGTAGGGTTTGCAGGGAATTTACGCGAATTTCCATGCCGATTCTATACGGCGATGGTGCAGGAGCAACAATTTGCAAGCTCGTACCGCTTTGTGCGTTGATTGCACAAACGGAGGGTTTGCGTTTTTGAACTCCCCATCCCCTCAGCTTCTTACTCATATGTAGCTTGCATTAGTGAAACTATTGTTCCGTGGTAGGGTTTGAAGGGAATTTACGCGAATTTCCGTTGCCGATTCTATGCGGCGATGGTGCAGGAGCAACAATTTGCAAGCTCGTACCACTTTGTGCGTTGATTGCACAAACGGAGGGTTTTACTTTTTTAATCTCCCCATTCCCACAGCTTCTTGCTCATATGTAGTTTGCATTAGTGCAACTATTGTTCCGTGGTAGGGTTTGTAGGAAATTTACGCGAATTTCCATTGCCGATTCTATGCGGCGATGGTGCAGGAGCAACAATTTGCAAGCTCGTACCACTTTGTGCGTTGATTGCACAAACGGAGGGTTTTACTTTTTTGACCTCCCCATTCCCACAGCTTCTTGCTCATATGTAGTTTGCATTAGTGCAACTATTGTGCCGTGGTAGGGTTTGTAGGGAATTTACGCGAATTTCCATTGCCGATTCTATGCGGGGATGGTGCAGGATGAACAATTTGCAAGCTCGTACCGCTTTGTGTGTTGATTGCACAAACGGAGGGTTTGCGTATTTGAGCTCCCCATTCCCACAGCTTCTTGCTCATATGTAGTTTGCATTAGTGCAACTATTGTTTCGTGGTAGGGGTTGCAGGGAATTTACGCGAATTTCCATTACCGATTCTATGCGGGGATGGTGCAGGAGGAACAATTTGCAAGCTCGTACCGCTTTGTGTGTTGATTGCACAAACGGAGGGTTTGCGTTTTTAACCTCCCCATTCCCACAGCATCTTGCTCATATGTAGTTTGCATTAGTGCAACTATTGTCCCGTGATAGGGTTTGCAGGAAATTTAGCGAATTTTCATTGCCGATTCAATGCGGAGATGGTGCAGGAGGAACAATTTGCAAGCTCGTACCGCTTTGTGCGTTGATTGCACAAATGGAGGGTTTGCGTTTTTGACCTCCCCATTCCCACAGCTTCTTGCTCATATATAGTTTGCATTACTGCAACTATTGTTCCGTGGTATGGTTTCTAGGGAATTTACGCGAATTTCCATTGCCGATTCTATACGGCGATGGGGCAGGAGAAACAATTTGCAAGCTCGTACCGCTTTGTGTGTTGATTGCACAAACGGAGGGTTTGCGTATTTGACCTCCCCATTCCCACAGCTTCTTGCAGATATGTAGTTTGCATTAGTGCAACTATTGTTTCGTGGTAGGGGTTGAAGGGAATTTACGCGAATTTCCATTGCCGATTCTATGCGGCGATGGTGCAGGAGGATGAATTTGCAAGCTCGAACAGCTTTGTGCGTTGATTGCACAAACGGAGGGTTTGCGTTTTTGACCTCCCCATTCCCACAGCTTCTTGCTCATATGTAGTTTGCATTAGTGCAACTATTGTTCCGTGGTAGGGGTTGCAGGGAATTTACGCGAATTTCCCTTGCCGATTCTATGCAGGGATGTGGCAGGAGCAACAATTTGCAAGCTCGTACTGCTTTGTTCTTTAATTGCACAAACAGAGGGTTTGCCTTTTTGACCTCCCCTTTCCCACAGCTTCTTGCTCATATGTAGATTGCATTAGTGCAACTATTGTTCCTTGGTAGGGTTTGCAGGGAATTTACGCGAATTTCCATTGCCGATTCAATGCGGCGATGGTGCAGGAGCAACAATTTGCAAGCTCGTACCGCTTTGTGCTTTGATTGCACAAACGGAGGGTTTGCGTTTTTGACCTCCCCATTCCCACAGCTTCTTGCTCATATGTAGTTTGCATTAGTGCAACTATTGTTCCGTGGTAGGGTTTGCAGAGAATTTACGCGAATTTCCATTACCGATACTATGCGGCGATGGTGTAAGAGCAACAATTTACAAGCGCGTACCGCTTTGTGCGTTGATTGCACAAACGGAGGGTTTGCGTTTTTGACCTCCCCATTCCCACAGCTTCTTGCTCATATGTAGTTTACATTAGTGCAACTATTGTTCCGTGGTAGGGGTTGCAGGGAATTTACGCGAATTTCCCTTGCCGATTCTATGCGGGGATGGTGCAGGAGTAACAATTTGCAAGCTCGTACCGCTTTGTTCTTTAATTGCACAAACGGAGGGTTTGCGTTTTTGACCTCCCCATTCCCACAGCTTCTTGCTCATATGTAGTTTGCATTAGTGCAACTATTGTTCCGTGCTAGGGTTTGCAGGGAATTTACGCGAATTTCCGTTGCCGGTTCTATGCGGCGATGGTGCAGGAGCAACAATTTGCAAGCTCGTACCGCTTTGTGCTTTGATTGCACAAACGGAGGATTTGCGTTTTTGACCTCCCCATTCCCACAGCTTCTTGCTCATATGTAGTTTGCATTAGTGCAACTATTGTTCCGTGGTAGGGTTTCCAGGAAATTTACGCGAATTTCCATTGCCGATTCTATGCGGCGATGGTGCAGAAGCAACAATTTGCAAGCTCGTACCGCTTTGTGCTTTGATTGCACTAACGGAGGGTTTGCGTTTTTGAGCTCCCCATTCCCACAGCTTCTTGCTCATATGTAGTTTGCATTAGTGCAACTATTGTTCCGTGGTAGGGTTTGCAAGGAATTTACGCGAATTTCCATTACCAATACTATGCGGCGATGGTGTAAGAGCAACAATTTACAAGCGCGTACCGCTTTGTGCGTTGCTTGAACAAAAGGAGGGTTTACGTTTTTGACCTCCCCATTCCCACAGCTTCTTGCTCATATGTAGTTTGCATTAGTGCAACTATTGTTCCGTGGTAGGGGTTGCAGGAAATTTACGCGAATTTCCATTTCCGATTCTATGCGGCGATAGTGTAGGAGGAACAATTTACAAGGTCGTACCGCTTTGTGCGTTAACTGCACAAACGGAGGGTTTGCGTTTTTGAACTCCCCATTCCCTCAGCTTCTTGCTCATATGTAGTTTGCATTAGTGCATCTATTGTTCCGTGCTAGGGTTTGAAGCGAATTTACGCGAATTTCCATTGCTGATTCAATCCGGCGATGATGCAGGAGGAACAATGTGCAAGCTCGTACCGGTTTGTGTGTTGATTGCACAAACGGAGGGTTTGCGTTTTTGACCTCCCCATTCCCACAGCTTCTTGCTCATATGTAGTTTGCATTAGTGCAGCTATTGTTCCGTGCTATGGTTTGCAGGGAATTTACGCGAATTTCCGTTGCCGATTCTATGCGGCGATGGCTCTGGAGCAACAATTTGCAAGCTCGTACCGCTTTGTGTGTTGATTGCACAAACGGAGGGTTTGCGTTTTTGGCCTCCCCATTCCCACAGCTTCTTGTTCATATGTAGTTTGCATTGGTGCAATTATTGGTACGTGGTAGGGTTTGCAGGGAATTTACGCGAATTTCCATAGCCGATTCTATGCCGCGATGGTGCAGGAGGAACAATTTGCAAGCTCGTACCGCTATGTACGTTGATTGCACAAACGTAGGGTTTGCGTTTTTGACCTCCCCATTCCCACAGCTTCTTGCTCATATGTAGTTTGCATTAGTGCAACTATTGTTCCGTGGTATGGTTTCTAGGGAATTTACGCCAATTGCCATTCCCAATTCTATGCGGCGATGGGGCAGGAGCAACAATTTGCAAGCTCGTACCACTTTGTGCGTTGATTGCACAAACGGAGGATTTGCGTATTTGTCCTCCCCATTCCCACAGCTTCTTGCTCAAATATAGTTTGCATTAGTGCAACTATTGTCCCGTGGTAGGGTTTGCACGGAATTTAGCGAATTTTCATTGCCGATTCTATGCAGCGATTGTGCAGGCTAAACAATTTGCAAGCTTATACCGCTTTGTGCGTTGATTGCACAAACGTAGGGTTGCGTTTTTGACCTCCCCATTCCCACAGCTTCTTGCTCATATGTAGTTTGCATTAGTGCAACTATTGTTCAGTGGTATGGTTTCTAGGGAATTTACGCCAATTGCCATTCTCAATTCTATGCGGCGATGGGGCAGGAGCAACAATTTGCAAGCTCGTACCACTTTGTGCGTTGATTGCACAAACGGAGGATTTGCGTATTTGACCTCCCCATTCCCACAGCTTCTTGCTCATATGTATTTTGCATTAGTGCAACGATTGTTCCGTGTTAGGGTTTGCAGGGAATTTACGCGAATTTCCATTGCCGATTCTATGCGGCGATGGTGCAGGAGGAAGAATTTTCAAGCTCGTACCGCTTTGTGCGTTGATTGCACAAACGGAAGATTTGCGTTTTTGACCTCCCCATTCCCACAGCTTCTTGCTCATATGTAGTTTGCATTAGTGCAACTATTGTTCCGTGCTAGGGTTTGCAGGGAATTTATGCGAATTTCCATTGCCGATTCTATGCGGCGATGGTGCAGAAGCAACAATTTGCAAGCTCGTACCGCTTTGTGCGTTGATTGCACAAACGGAGGGTTTGCGTTTTCGAACTCCCCATTCCCACAGCTTCTTGATCATATATAATTTGCATTAGTGCAACTATTGATCCGTGGTAGGCTTTGCAGGGAATTTACGCGAATTTCCATTGCCGATTCTGTGCGGCGATGGGGCAGGAGCAACAATTTGCAAGCTTGTACCGCTTTGTGCATTGATTGTACAAACGGAGGGTTTCTGTTTTTGGCCTCCCCATTCCCACAGCTTCTTGCTCATATGTAGTTTGCATTAGGGCAACTATTGTCCCGTGGTAGGGTTTGCACGGAATTTAGCGAATTTTCATTGCCGATTCTATGCGGCAATGGTGCAGGAGGAACAATTTGCAAGCTCGTACCGCTTTGTGCGCTGATTGCATAAACGGAGGGTTTGCGTTTTTGACCTCCCCATTCCCACAGCTTCTTGCTCATATGTAGTTTGCATTAGTGCAACTATTGTCCCGTGGTAGGGTTTGCACGGAATTTAGCGAATTTTCATTGCCGATTCTATGCGGCGATGGTGCAGGAGGAAGAATTTGCAAGCTCGTACCGCTTTGTGCGTTGATTGCATAAACGGAGGGTTTGCGTTTTTGACCTCCCCATTCCCACAGCTTCTTGCTCATATGTAGTTTGCATTAGTGCAACTGTTGTTCCGTGGTATGGTTTCTAGGGAATTTGCGCCAATTGCCATTCCCAATTCTATGCGGCGATTGTGCAGGAGGAACAATTTGCAAGCTCGTACCGCTTTGTGCGTTGATTGCAGAAACGGAGGGTTTGCGTTTTCGAACTCCCCATTCCCTCAGCTTCTTGCTCATATGTAGTTTGCATTAGTGCAACTATTGTCCCGTGGTAGGGTTTGCACGGAATTTAGCGAATTTTCAATTGCCGATTCTATGCGGCGATGGTGCAGGAGGAAGAATTTGCAAGCTCGTACCGCTTTGTGCGTTGATTGCATAAACGGAGGGTTTGCGTTTTTGACCTCCCCATTCCCACAGCTTCTTGCTCATATGTAGTTTGCATTAGTGCAGCTATTGTTCCGTGCTATGGTTTGCAGGGAATTTACGCGAATTTCCGTTGCCGATTCTATGCGGCGATGGCGCTGGAGCAACAATTTGCAAGCTCGTACCGCTTTGTGTGTTGATTGCACAAACGGAGGGTTTGCGTTTTTGGCCTCCCCATTCCCACAGCTTCTTGTTCATATGTAGTTTGCATTGGTGCAATTATTGGTACGTGGTAGGGTTTGCAGGGAATTTACGCGAATTTCCATAGCCGATTCTATGCCGCGATGGTGCAGGAGGAACAATTTGCAAGCTCGTACCGCTATGTACGTTGATTGCACAAACGTAGGGTTTGCGTTTTTGACCTCCCCATTCCCACAGCTTCTTGCTCATATGTAGTTTGCATTAGTGCAACTATTGTTCCGTGGTATGGTTTCTAGGGAATTTACGCCAATTGCCATTCCCAATTCTATGCGGCGATGGGGCAGGAGCAACAATTTGCAAGCTCGTACCACTTTGTGCGTTGATTGCACAAACGGAGGATTTGCGTATTTGTCCTCCCCATTCCCACAGCTTCTTGCTCAAATATAGTTTGCATTAGTGCAACTATTGTCCCGTGGTAGGGTTTGCACGGAATTTAGCGAATTTTCATTGCCGATTCTATGCAGCGATTGTGCAGGCTAAACAATTTGCAAGCTTATACCGCTTTGTGCGTTGATTGCACAAACGTAGGGTTGCGTTTTTGACCTCCCCATTCCCACAGCTTCTTGCTCATATGTAGTTTGCATTAGTGCAACTATTGTTCAGTGGTATGGTTTCTAGGGAATTTACGCCAATTGCCATTCTCAATTCTATGCGGCGATGGGGCAGGAGCAACAATTTGCAAGCTCGTACCACTTTGTGCGTTGATTGCACAAACGGAGGATTTGCGTATTTGACCTCCCCATTCCCACAGCTTCTTGCTCATATGTATTTTGCATTAGTGCAACGATTGTTCCGTGTTAGGGTTTGCAGGGAATTTACGCGAATTTCCATTGCCGATTCTATGCGGCGATGGTGCACGAGGAAGAATTTTCAAGCTCGTACCGCTTTGTGCGTTGATTGCACAAACGGAAGATTTGCGTTTTTTACCTACCCATTCCCACAGCTTCTTGCTCATATGTAGTTTGCATTAGTGCAACTATTGTTCCGTGCTAGGGTTTGCAGGGAATTTATGCGAATTTCCATTGCCGATTCTATGCGGCGATGGTGCAGAAGCAACAATTTGCAAGCTCGTACCGCTTTGTGCGTTGATTGCACAAACGGAGGGTTTGCGTTTTCGAACTCCCCATTCCCACAGCTTCTTGATCATATGTAGTTTGCATTAGTGCAACTATTGTTCCGTGTTAGGGTTTGCAGGGGAATTTACGCGAATTTCCATTGCCGATTCTATGCGGCGATGGGGCAGGAGCAACAATTTGCAAGCTTGTACCGCTTTGTGCATTGATTGTACAAACGGAGGGTTTCGGTTTTTGGCCTCCCCATTCCCACAGCTTCTTGCTCATATGTAGTTTGCATTAGGGCAACTATTGTCCCGTGGTAGGGTTTGCACGGAATTTAGCGAATTTTCATTGCCGATTCTATGCGGCAATGGTGCAGGAGGAACAATTTGCAAGCTCGTACCGCTTTGTGCGCTGATTGCATAAACGGAGGGTTTGCGTTTTTGACCTCCCCATTCCCACAGCTTCTTGCTCATATGTAGTTTGCATTAGTGCAACTATTGTCCCGTGGTAGGGTTTGCACGGAATTTAGCGAATTTTCATTGCCGATTCTATGCGGCGATGGTGCAGGAGGAAGAATTTGCAAGCTCGTACCGCTTTGTGCGTTGATTGCATAAACGGAGGGTTTGCGTTTTTGACCTCCCCATTCCCACAGCTTCTTGCTCATATGTAGTTTGCATTAGTGCAACTATTGTTCCGTGGTATGGTTTCTAGGGAATTTGCGCCAATTGCCATTCCCAATTCTATGCGGCGATTGTGCAGGAGGAACAATTTGCAAGCTCGTACCGCTTTGTGCGTTGATTGCAGAAACGGAGGGTTTGCGGTTTCGAACTCCCAATTCCCTCAGCTTCTTGATCATATATAGTTTTCATTAGTGCAACTATTGTTCCGTGGTAGGCTTTGCAGGGAATTTACGCGAATTTCCATTGCCGATTCTATGCGGCGATGGGGCAGGAGCAACAATTTGCAAGCTTGTACCGTTTTGTGCATTGATTGCACAATCGGAGGGTTTCTGTTTTTGGCCTCCCCATTCCCACAGCTTCTTGCTCATATGTAGTTTGCATTAGTGCAACTATTGTCCCGTGGTAGGGTTTGCACGGAATTTAGCGAATTTTCATTGCCGATTCTATGCGGCGATGGTGCAGGAGGAAGAATTTGCAAGCTCGTACCGCTTTGTGCGTTGATTGCATAAACGGAGGGTTTGCGTTTTTGACCTCCCCATTCCCACAGCTTCTTGCTCATATGTAGTTTGCATTAGTGCAGCTATTGTTCCGTGCTATGGTTTGCAGGGAATTTACGCGAATTTCCGTTGCCGTTTCTATGCGGCGATGGCGCTGGAGCAACAATTTGCAAGCTCGTACCGCTTTGTGCGTTGATTGCACAAACGGAGGGTTTGCGTTTTTGACCTCCCCATTCCCACAGCTTCTTGCTCATATGTAGTTTGCATTAGTGCAACTATTGTCCCGTGGTAGGGTTTGCACGGAATTTAGCGAATTTTCATTGCCGATTCTATGCGGCGATGGGTGCAGGAGGAAGAATTTGCAAGCTCGTACCGCTTTGTGCGTTGATTGCATAAACGGAGGGTTTGCGTTTTTGACCTCCCCATTCCCACAGCTTCTTGCTCATATGTAGTTTGTATTAGTGCAACTATTGTTCCGTGGTATGGTTTCTAGGGAATTTGCGCCAATTGCCATTCCCAATTCTATGCGGCGATTGTGCAGGAGGAACAATTTGCAAGCTCGTACCGCTTTGTGCGTTGATTGCAGAAACGGAGGGTTTTCCGTTTCGAACTCCCAATTCCCTCAGCTTCTTGATCATATATAGTTTTCATTAGTGCAACTATTGTTCCGTGGTAGGCTTTGCAGGGAATTTACGCGAATTTCCATTGCCGATTCTATGCGGCGATGGGGCAGGAGCAACAATTTGCAAGCTTGTACCGTTTTGTGCATTGATTGCACAATCGGAGGGTTTCTGTTTTTGGCCTCCCCATTCCCACAGCTTCTTGCTCATATGTAGTTTGCATTAGTGCAACTATTGTCC
This sequence comes from Agelas oroides, assembly GCA_949130485.1. Classification (NCBI taxonomy): domain Eukaryota; kingdom Metazoa; phylum Porifera; class Demospongiae; order Agelasida; family Agelasidae; genus Agelas; species Agelas oroides. The sequence goes on from OX422198.1 coordinate 5,718,588, forward strand.
CGAGGTAGGGTTTGCACGGAATTTAGCGAATTTTCAATTGCCGATTCTATGCGGCGATGGTGCAGGAGGAAGAATTTGCAAGCTCGTACCGCTTTGTGCGTTGATTGCATAAACGGAGGGTTTGCGTTTTTGACCTCCCATTCCCACAGCTTCTTGCTCATATGTAGTTTGCATTAGTGCAGCTATTGTTCCGTGCTATGGTTTGCAGGGAATTTACGCGAATTTCCGTTGCCGTTTCTATGCGGCGATGGCGCTGGAGCAACAATTTGCAAGCTCGTACCGCTTTGTGCGTTGATTGCACAAACGGAGGGTTTGCGTTTTTGATCTCCCCATTCCCACAGCTTCTTGCTCATATGTAGTTTGCATTAGTGCAGCTATTGTTCCGTGCTAGGGTTTGCAGGGATTTTACGCGAATTTCCATTGCCGATTCTATGCGGCGATGGTGCAGGAGAAAAAATTTGCAATCTCTTACCGCTTTGTGCTTTGATTGCACAAACGGAGGGTTTGCGTTTTCGAACTCCCCATTCCCACAGCTTCTTGATCATATATAGTTTGCATTAGTGCAACTATTGATCCGTGGTAGGCTTTGCAGGGAATTTACGCGAATTTCCATTGCCGATTCTGTGCGG